>CM054127.1:106273210-106568062 GCA_028751855.1 Ambrosia trifida | reverse complement strand
ATTAATATATTATATATATATAGGGTAACGATAATGTAGAAACCCATCCTTAGATGGTAAACCTTGGAAACCCATTCTCAACCATTGATGGACTTTGATCTATGGTGTAGATTTAAAGTTGATTTTATCTTAAAATAATAGTACTTTTAATATAAAAAAATAAAGCAAGGGTATAGTTGGAAAGACAAAAAATGTCATAAGCCATCATATCACAAGTCATGACACATTTTTCAGAAAAGTAATTACACATTCTCTCTCCTCTTTCCCCTTTCTTTTCACCTTTATAATATTATTATAATGGATTATGTCACACCATCTCTCTCATCTCTCTTACTTTTTGTTTAAGAAAATATTATTATAATGGGTCATGTCACACCCTCTCTCCTACCTTTTGTTTAAGAAAATATTATTATAATGGGACAAGTACAAATAATGTGTTAATGTTGCATACGAGGGTAACATGTGTTAGTTGGTCATAAAAGGCTAACATGTGTTATCTAATCTGATAAAGAAAATATTATTATAATGGGTCATGTCACATCATCTCTCTCCTCTCTCTTACTTTTTGTTTAAGAAAATATTATTATAATAGGGCAAGTACAAATAATGTGTTAATGTTGCATATGAGGGTAACATGTGTTAGTTGGTCATAAAGGGCTAACATGTGTTATCTAATTTGATAAAATTAAACCTGTTGCCCCTATATACCCATGAGAAGATCTAATATTTGTTAGTATGAGTGGTGTGGTAACATATGTTAAACATGTATCATTTGTCAACCTTTTTGTCTTTCTTACCACTTCTGTTTTCACTTCATAAGTTTACAAAAGAAATAAGTAAACATAGCATACAAACTATTAACACACATTATTAATACTTGTCATAATAGGTTAACACATGTTATTTGGTAACACGTGTTATTACAAAGTATCATTACAAACTATTGAACAAGAGATAACATGTGTTATCTAATCTGATAAAGTTAAACCTGTTGCCCCTATATACCCATGAGAAGATCTAATATTTGTTAGTATGAGTGGTGTGGTAACATATGTTAAACATGTATCATTTGTCAACCTTTTTGTCTTTCTTACCACTTCTGTTTTCACTTCATAAGTTTACAAAAGAAATAAGTAAACATAGCATACAAACTATTAACACACATTATTAATACTTGTCATAATAAGTTAACACATGTTATTTGCTAACACGTGTTATTACAAAGTATCATTACAAACTATTGAACAAGAGATAAACCTACCCAAGACATTCATATGAATTGCATGTAAAATGGTAACATGTGTTAATGTTGCATGAGAGGGTAACATGTGTTAGTTGGTCATAAAGGGCTAACATGTGTTATCTAATCTGATAAAGTTAAACCTGTTGCCCCTATATATCCATGAGAAGATCTAATATTTGTTAGTATGAGTGGTGTAGTAACATATGTTAAACCTGTATCATTTGTCAACCTTTTTGTCTTTCTTACCACTCCTGTTTTCACTTCATAAATTTACAAAAGAAATAAGTAAACATAGCATACAAACTATTAATACACATTATTAAGACGTGTCATAATAGGTTAACACATGTTATTTGGTAACACGTATTATTACAAAATATCATTACAAACTATTGAACAATAGATAAACCTACCCAAGACATTCATATGAACTGCATGTAAAATGGTAACATGTGTTAATGTTGCATTAGAGGTTAACATGTGTTATTTGGTAACATTTAGTAAACTTGTATGTAATGTCAGCCCTTTATTTTTGTCTTGCTTACCACTATAGTTTTTACTTCATAAGTTACTGAGAAATAGAATATACAAACTATTAACACAAATTATTACAAAGTATCATTACAAACTATTGAACCACACAAAAACCTACCCCATGACATTCAAATGAATTGCATGGAAGGTTAACATGTGTTAAGGTTGCATAAGAGGTTAACATGTGTTATTTGGTAACATATGTTAAACTTGTGTTTATTTTGTCAACCTTTTTTTTGTCTTGCTTACCCCTATAGTTTTCACTTCATAAGTTACTGAGAAATAAAGCACACAAACTATTAATACACGTTATTACAAAGTATCATTACAAACTATTGACCACTTTAACAAAATAAATCTAGTAACTCTATACATTGAGTACAAAAAGAAAACATTATTAAAATGTTTTTCTACATATTTTTCTCGGCTTCCTGCAACTTCGTATGTTAACATATGTTAACCAGTGGGGGGGGGGGGTCTTCATTATCAACTGCAAAACAATAGATGAGATATTAACCGATGTGACCAACTCATCATCTAATATACTAAACAGGAGTAACACATGTTAGTCGGGGCCCAAATGTGAACATGTGTTAACTGGGGATAAATGTGTAACACTTGTTACCCTTTGCATAAGAGGGTAACATGTGTTATGTGCCTAAGTCAACATGCCTAGAAGCAAAGCCAAGATGAAAAAGGGATAAAACTTTACAAAGTTTACATCAACAAAAAGATCACCACAAATAATGATTAATTTATTATACAACTATTTAGTGCTTAAATCTACAATTTCAATGCTATATACTAGTTTGATCTCACTTTACTAGTTAGATCTCACTTCAAATCTAAAAAACTCCGTTAAAAAATCTAAAAAACTAAATAAACAAATTAACTTTTTGGAGTCATAAACAAACATACGAATAATAGAAGAATCAAGTGTAAGATTTTTTTTGAATCATGGGTCAACTTTCAATATTCATAAATCAAAACTTATATAGTAGAACATTCTATATTATTTCTATATCTAAAAACACAGAAACAAAAAAATTTAAAAGGAGAAAAAGTAAACAAGAAGAATAGATATAAAACTCATGGAAATTAAGAACTCACTAGCTCGGTTTCAAGAAGTCATACATTGAAGAACCTTTTTTAGCTTGGAACCTTGTGTGTTCTAGTTGACAATAAAAAAAAAGAATTTTAAACCCATTCATTATCAACAAAAACCAACTTACAATTTTGATAACAATATTTTAAACCAAAAACCCCCAAATTATTTCAACTTAAAACCTAATTAAACCTAAAAATTAAAAACTAAAAATTAAAAAAATACTTACAGAGATAACTTTAATGATGGTGGTTTGTGGCCGTTCTTGTTCGACGGGTCACTTGTACATATAGGTAGAAAATCATCTATGTTAAAATCCATGGTGGAAAAAGAGAGAAAAAGATGAAGATAAGAAGAATTATCTTTTAGATCTTCATGGAAGAATGGACTGGGTTGGTAAAAAAGTAGTTCAAGTACAAACATGGAGAGGTGTGCACAAAACATGGAGGGATGTGCAGAGTACAAAAAGTTGTTCAAAGTGGTTCAAGACTTCAAGGTAAAATTACCTCCTTACCCTTATGATATAATTAACTTAGATTTTTATTGTGATCATATGGCTTGATTGTAGCCACAACTTGGGTTTCTAGAGTTTACCATATAACTTGGGTTTCTTGTATATAATCATACTATATATATATATATATATATATATATATATATATATATATATATATATATATATATATATATATATATAGGATGTGGTTTCTTCGAGAACCACCTTTGAGTTGTGAGAACTGTGAGATATATATATATATATATATATATATATATATATATATATATATATATATATAGGATGTGGTTTCTTCGAGAACCACCTTTGAGTTGTGAGAACTGTGAGGACCCTGACGTAAAATGTGAATTAAATTTTTTTTACATACTGATGTAAAAATGGCTAACCCTAGGGTTGTAAACAAACCAAACGTTCGGCGAACAGTTTGTGAACTGTTCGACGGGAAATTCGTTTGTGTTCGTTTGTTTAATAAATGAACGAACACAAACAAAATTTGTTCGTTTAGCTAAACAAACGAACTTGAACAGAGGCCGCGTTCGTTCGTGAACGATTGGTAACGTGTTTGTCTATGCTTGTTTGTGTTCGATAGTTCATTAGGGTTTTTAATTATTTATATTTAATTTAAGTACTTCAAATTTCCTAGTGGTAGATTATTTAAGTGTATTACATGTTAATATTACTTTAACTATTTTGATTAACTGTTATTTTTGGTGGATTAAACGAGGATTTCAAGTTTAATATAATACTTATGTGTTTTTATAAGACATTATGTGATCAAGATTATGTCACGTATATTTGGGTAATTGGATTAGTATATTATGGGCGGACAATGTTAGCGATGAAAAATGCTAATTTTCATAATTTAATGTATTAGTTTATGCTTGGTTTTGTTCAGTAACGCCTATTTGTGTTCGTTTACGTTCATTTGTTTTTGTTTGTGATCGTTTTTGTCCGACACCTAAATTTAGCAAATAAATACAAACGAACACGAATAAAAATCTCATCCGGTAAGTGTTCATGAACAGTTCGTGAACACGTTATTTCCTTAACAAACGGACACGAACAAAAAATCTCGTTCAGTAAGTGTTCATGAACAGTTCACAAACGCGTTAATTCCTTAACAAACGAACACAAACAAGGCCTTGTTCGTGTTCGTTTGGTTCGCTTACAGCCCTAGCTAACCACGTCGTAAAAAAATGAAAAAGAAAAATAAATTATTTATAACGGTTTTACACTGGTGCAAAAAAAAAAAACCAAATAAGTAAATTAATATTGTATTCAATATTTTACTATGTTTTAATTTACAACCACGATTCTCACTCAGGTTGTGAGAACCATATAAGTAATTAATATTTTATTCAATATATATATATATATATATATATATATATATATATATATATATAAGGTTAGGATCCGTTGAGAACTCGACGTAAAATGCAAAAAAATTTTTTTTTTTGCACATTGGTGTAAAAACACGTAAACCCCGTTGTAAAAAAAAAAGAAAAAGCAAAAAAGTAATACATTAATTTACGCCGAATTACACCGGCGTAAAGGATTTTTACCCCAATGTAAGTTTATTAATATTTTATTTTTGTTTAATTTTGGACTACATATTTATTTTTTATTAAAATAAGTGTGTGATTATAAAGTGAGTTCCTATCAACTTAAGGGAGTTCTCAAATAATCCAAATCCAAATCCTATATATATATATATATATGGACGGGTTAAAATGAAAACTATGTTGAGTTGTGATAACTATAGAAACAACTTTAATTAAGCCCCAGCTATTAACACCCCTTGGATTCTATTTTCACCCCCCACCCCCCCCCCCCCCCCCCTCAAGTGCGTCGCTATGGCCATAGTGAGGCGCTATGGCCACATCGTACGACGTCGGCACGAGGTTACAGGAAAAAGCTGAAAAATGAAACCCAAAGCGCCTCGCTATGGCGATCAGGGGGTTTGTTTTGGGGTTTTTTTTTTTTTTTTTGTGTTTTGAAGTGTTTTTTTAATTTATTTAATATAATTTTTTTTAAAAATGTAAAAAAAAAAACAAAATAATAACCCTAATTAAATTATTATTAATAACCCTAAAAGTGTTTTTTTATGTTTTATTTTTAAAAAAATTAATAATAACCCTAATCAAACTATCATTAACCAAAATGAAAATTCTACCTTTCTAGATTCTACCCTAAATGAAAATTCAGTACTTCCATGAAATATACAACATTCATCTTCGTTATCCTTTGATCAGATGTGTCGCATGAAAACCACCAACTTGCACGAGCTAAATATATGTCCCCAACACCGTTAAGCCTAAGAAACATAAAATGCGTAAATAATTGTTAGGTGAGGTGAATTATTATCATTGATTACATCTTTGACCAAAAGTACTAATGCGGGTCGGTAGTTGCTCTCTTCCCAAATACACGTAATAATAGTTTTCCGGATGAAATTGGAGCTGTTATCTCTGTTGTTCAGTACTTCCAGGAAAGATAAAACATTCATCTTCATTATCCTTTGCTTTTTGTAATACGTTTCGAGAGAATATTCCTCTATATCCAGATGATCGTTTCACTTCTGTAATGATCAGGAATATTCCAAATAACTGTTCAGTTATGAATCCTTTAATCAGAAAATATATTCTCAAACAATTCCTAACAACTGTTCAGTTATGGATCTTTTATTTAATTGTTGTAATATTTTTTTTTAACAAAACAAAGTAATAACCTAATCTAACTATCATTAACCAAAATGAAATTAATGAAGACCTTGATCTGCACTAAATTAATGAAAACCATGATCTCTAATATTTGAAAATTATCATTTCTTGACATGCTTTGTAACAGAGAGGAACACTTTCTTCTTTTAATCTGCAATCTTTGTTAGTTGTTAATATTGTTCTAGTTTTTTCTACGTTTAGAAAGGTTTGAGAGAGCAGGTGGTTGTTCTTGAATCTCAGTTAGTCTGAAATATTACTAAAATTTGAAGACCTTAATCTTCGAATATGGTATGCGCGTTTAATTTCATTAAATAAGTGAAAAAGGCGAATTGGTCAAATTTTGTAAAGGCCTATGTTCTACGGGTGGTGAGTTCGCAATCAAGTGACCCGCTTGGAGTCTAAAGCTTTGCGTGTCATTTTGGTCGAAATCATGTTTTAGCATTCGTCTCCCGGCTATATCACTCCTGTTGAGAGATCTCAAGGCTGCTTTTGCAGCTCTAACCTCATAATTGGTTTATATAGATTGATGATAGTCGTTTTCGGCATTGTAAACCGATCGTTGCCATTCCCATGGCTTATCCCCATCATTCCTCAATCACTATTCAGACACACTATAAAAAACACACATCACCAACACCCACCCCACACACAATTTTATTATTATTCTATACCAATGGAACCACCACCACCATCACAACAACCACCACATTATCATCTCATACAGAGTTTGTTGTACTGGTTGCGGAAAGAAATCAACCGTCGGACCGGAGCTAACAAATGGATGTCCTAAATGTCACTTGACGCAGGATATGGTACTACCACCGCCACGATTTTTATTACACGATTATCATCTTAAAAAAGAACATAAACACAATAATGCGACCAATGATCAGAGCTTTAAGTTGTGATAAACAAGATAATAGGAAGAGTGAATGACATAAAAAACAACAACAGTATCATCCACACAGAGTTCGTTGTATTGGTTGCGGAAAGAAATCAACAGTCAGACCGGTGCTAACAAACGAATGTCCTAAATGTCACTTGACGCTGGATGTTGTACGACCACTGCCACGTGTCAACCACAAACACAAAACAAAACCATCGTCTTAAAGTGTTTTACTATAGCCATTGTTTTCCTAGTTTTATGAGGAATGGTTGAAGGTGTGTGTTGTATGTATAGAATGGTGAATGATTGTAGTGTGTTAGGTATGCCATGGAAGGGTTTAAAAGGAGAAGCCTTTGGTTTTACTGTTTGGATCTTGTTGGTGAAATATTCCATGAAGTTTCCAATCACTATAATTGAAAAGAAATAGCACAAGTCCTTCTTTAATGTTCTTTATAATTCAAAATTGCTCAATATATATTTTTTAATTGATAATTAATTTAGAAAATTTATATCCTAACATAAATTTAAAATCAACTCTCGGAAAATAAGCCCAAATATACATTAACCTTTAAAAAGCCCAAGGGTAATAAAATTAGGGTTAATATTATTTCTTCCAATAACCACTATCACCTTCCTTCTACATCAGAAATTTTCAGATTCCAATAAATATATATATATATATATATATATATATATATATATATATATATATATATAAGCAATAGGTTCGAAACAACTTAAAACACTTAAAAATGAATTAAAAATATTTTTTAATCAATAAAAAATATGTAAAATGAATTAAAACAATCTTTTTTTAAAATGAATATTTTTTATTCATTTTAAATATTTTTAATTCATTTTAAGGGTTTTAAGTTGTTTCCAATAAACATATATAAGCAATAATTGGTTTTAATTCATTTTAAATAATTTTTATTGATTAAAAAAATATTTCAATTCACTTTTAAGGGTTTTAATTTGTTTCCAATCCAAAAAAAAAAGAAAAAAATCGTTTGAGGCGTTTCGGTTCGTTTATTGCTCGTTTGTGGTTTTCGGTAGGAACATCCGAGTTTGAACAACTTTCATAAATCATTGTACGTGGTACACGGACTTTACAGTCGATACCCTTTTTTTTCAAGATACAAACTTTGCATGTCTAATCGATATCCTAGACTTTCGGTCTTTGTTTGACGCGTTTCGGTTCGTTGAATTGATCGGATGTGTCTTATGGAAACCACCAACAATCAATTAAACGTACCGAAACGCGTCAAACAGAGTCCGAAAGTACAGGATATCGATTAGACATGCAAAATTTGTATTTTACAAAAAAGGGTATCGACTGTATAGTCTGTGTACCACGTGCAATGATTTATGAAAGTTGTTCAAACTCGGATGTTTCTACCAAAAACCATAAACGAGCAATAAATGAACCGAAACGCCTCAAACGATTTTTTTTTGGATTTGAACCAACTTAAAACACTTAAAAATTAATTAAAAATATTTTTTAATCAATAAAAATTATTTAAAATGAATTAAAACATATTATTTTTTTTATAAAAATCCTAAAGCGCCTCCTTATGGCCATAGCAAGGCTCTTCAGGTCAAATCTGGCCTGTGAAGCGTCTCGTTTTGGCCATTGCCAGACGCTTTAGGCTTTATTTTTTTAAAAAATAATTTGTTTTAATTCATTTTAAATATTTTTTGTTGATTAAAAAAATTAATTCATTTTTAAGTGTTTTAAGTTGTTTCCAATCCAAAAAAATTCGTTTGATGTGTTTCGGTTCATTTATTGCTTGTTTGTGGTTTTCGGTAGGAACATCCGAGTTTGTACAATTTTCATAAATCATTGTACGTGGTACACGAACTTTATAGTCGATACCCTTTATTTTTCAAAATACAAATTTTGCATGTCTAATTGATATCCTGAACTTCTGGACTATGTTTGTAGCGTTTCGGTTCATTTAATTTATTAGGTGTGTCCTTTGGAAACCACCAACGTGAACCTGCTTGAGATATGAGTTTGATTAGCTTAAAATCAGATTCAAAATCTGGTTAATGTTCAAAGAAGTCAACCTTTGCTGACTCCTAGAAGTCTTGAAGACCAAAGGTCTTTTGCAAGATACTTGAAACAAGGTATGGATATGGACAACATGGAATGAAATGATTTCGTACAAGATTCTGATACCAAAAACACTCCAATGTTGGTGGCACAAAGCTTAGCGGGAAGGCTGAAAATTTGTATGATGTTTGGTAGTTTTTATATAGGTTTTATTTGTCGGGATATGATTTCGTACAAAAATCCATAACTGAACAGTTATTATAGAATGTTCTTGATCGTTACATAAGTACAACAATCATCTCGATGAAAAAGGAATAATCTCTTGAAACTTATTGCGGGAAGCAAAAGGATAATTAAGATGAATGTTGTATATATCACGCATGAAAGTCGAAGGTGAATTAACCTTTTTAATCAATTAAAACCATTTAAAATAATTAAAACAAATAATTTTTTAATCATAACATAAGCAGAAAAACAAGTACAACATATAAAACCTGTCTGTTTTTGCTTTATATATCGCATGATGACATCATAAGAAAAAGGTAGAACACACCACTAGACCACTATTCAGTTATGGATTTTTCGATCAGAAAATATATTCTCAAATAATTCCAAACAACTGTTCATGCAAGCAAGTAAAATTCAGTTGTTGGACATTGTGTGAGAATGCATAGTACAAAATTCTTTTGACAAACGCCTTGCTGACCTTTCCATGAAATGCGAGCTCAACAGAAGACACTTCATTTGATTATTTCGGCTTGACAGAACATGTTTAACAAAGTCGTAAAACTTGGGCTATGTACGGAAATCGTTACATCCACACATTCCCTCAACACAAGCTTTGTCATCATAGTTCCCAACCACTAATACCATACAATGACCACCATTACCTTCCTCCTAAACTATCCCTGATCCTCTACCACCAAGAAGTGCTGGCCATGTTGATATGGAAAATATGAACTGTTTTATCAAGATAACAGAGTGAAGCAAAAGAATGAAAAGATTCCTTAACGGAGAATTTCTATGGAAATTGCTATAATAGTTAAACAAAAGCTGAAATGGATGGATCATTCGTTAATTTAATGAGATTTGGTGTTGGACATTATTGGTTTTACAGTTTGGATCCCCTTGGTTTTACTAGTTAATTTCTCATTTGAGAGTTAGGTATTAGTTCAATTACAAAGGAGTATGGAAAGTATTTGTTAGAGACACTAATTCACTGTTTTTATTACACGCTGATCATCTATGTTTAACTTATGTAGTTTTACCTTTTTAGGGCTATCATTTGATGTTGTTTTGGTTTTATACCCTTTAGTTCCTAACAACTGCTCAGTTATGGATGTATACATTCTTCCACTTGGTTAATCATCTATACATTGAATGGGTTTGTGTCTAATGCAAGGAGCTTCGATTGCGATTGTCCGATCCTCCTAACAAAGGTTTGGTTATTAATTCCCTCACAATGTCTTGTTAGTTTCTCCCATTTCCGTAAATACTTACATTTTTCCCTTCAATGTTGACAATTTGTTGTTGTTTCTTTTTTTCTAACTAAAACTTGATTTTAGGTAAGAACATTATGGATGATGATGATGATAACTTCTTTTCAGATTTTAATTGCACCGAATCTAATCTTCAAGGTACCTCTTCATTTTAACTAATTCACTGTTTTTATTACACTTCAGTTCTTAACAATGAAAGGATCTTCGAATGCGGTATGCGCATTAAATTTCATTAAATAAAAGTTTCTTTCTTTACTTATTACTTACAGCTGAGATTTAATGTTTCTTACTCTTGATAGCCATTGTAAAGTTGAGAAGAAGAAAATGAACAACGGTAGTGTTGTGTCTACGTACGATTTTGTTTTCCTTCCCATTTCTCCATCATATTAAATTGGAATTGGAATCATTGGAATTAGAATGAAGTTAGGAATAAGGGAGGGAAGGAGGGAAACATTATTTTAGTTTGGTTTTATGGAGGGAAATGTTTTAAGCTTTCCATGCTACCAAAGGGAATAGGCCAAATCCGTTTAGGAATGCGAGGCCGGGGGAGGAAACATTGGCGGGGAAAGGATGGGATTGGAAGAAAGCGGATTTTGAGCTTGAAGCGAAGAGAATGAGTAGTTGGCCGACGAGTTCGCATTCGAATAGTAGGCCGAGGAGTGCGCAGTCTGATAGTTCGGTTGAGGTGTCGGGTGCATTGTAGGGAGTGGACAAACCGAGGCCTAAGGTGAATCCATTTGGTGATGCTAAAGCTAGAGAGGTTTTGCTTTAGGAGAAATTGTGGATTATCGGAAGATTGATTTAGAGTTGGAGTGACGATGTCTTGGCAGGATCTCCAAATTTGTAACACACAAAAATTAAACTAACACTAAGCGCCTCAGTATGGCCATAGCGAGGCGCTTCACAGTTGCAGTATGATTGGACTTAAAGGCTGACGGGTCGTTAAAAAGTTAACCCAACCCTTAGGGGGTGAAAATAGAAGCCTGGGGGTTTTATTATCACCACCCTTAATTAATTATCAATAAATTTGTGGTTGTGATTAAAACACAATAAAAAATTAAATAAAATATTACCGGTATAAGGACAACGTAACTTTTTATTTTTTATTTTTTTGTCTATTTCTTAGTTAGCCATTTTTACATCATTTGCTATTTTTTTTAAATTTGCAATTTACATCGGAGTTCTCACGGTTCTCACAACTGGAGTGAGTTCTCTACCGAACCAAATCCTATATATAAACATATGTATATATATAATTGTTATAACTAGTGTAGGTAAGAATATATAACAAATGTGTCAATTTTGAAATTATGGGTTTTATCATGTCATATTAGGTACTAAATGGCTATATTGGGTTGTAGTGAGCAGGGATGACCATATTAGGATTTAAAGGTGTAACATCGCAAAATTTTCCCCAAAATTTTAATACATAAAAAGCCCTTATATATATATATATATATATATATATATATATATATTTTTATTACACCTTTATCATTAATATTATACAAATGTGCCTAAGTCTTTATTTATCCTAACTCACAACTTATATACATACATAAATGTATATAAATAATAATAATAATAATAATAATATGATTCTAAATTCTTTTTTTTTCTCACATACAAGATTTTTTTTTTTAAATAAAGTCTTAGTCAAACAGTCAAAGTCTTAGTCAAATAGTCAATTCATCATAAAACCTTACTTTATGGTGTTGACCAATTTTAATGGCTAATTGAATCCAAAACTAGTATAAAAACCCACCTATGACCCATTATACTTTGCACCTATAATTGTTTCAATTCGATTAAACTTTCCCTCATACCTTTCTTCTATAGTCTATTACTTCTACACTTGAAGCTTTGATTATAAGCTCTTGTAATTGGCAACTTTGGGGCTACACATATTCTATTTCTCGAGACTTAATACTTTGCTAAGGTGAGTTTTACATAGCCCCTTTTCTATTTATCACCATTTTTGGGGTGAAACATGTTACAACATTATTTATGCAATTCAATCATCAATGTGTCTATGTGTATTTCTATGTTGCATTATGTCTTGAACATGACTAGGGTAAGCACAATTCTAGCATAAACATTCATCAGCCAAACGGTATACATTGATAGATCTATTGGACTGACAATCCCACCCAGATATGTGCCTCCTACAAAGGTTGCGTGGGTGTTTGTTACTGCAATTTAAACGAGTGAACCATGAGCGTATGGGATGTACCACAATACAACAGTCACAATGGTTGATTATGCACACGGTTTACTTCTAGTATGTTTTCACATATGGACTAGATTGCCATGACACATGAATTGCACAACAATTTTATTCGATTATCAAAACCTATGTAATTCTCACCAACTTTTGTTGACCCAAAATATTTTCAACTTAACATGTTTCAGGTTCTACTTGCTTGAAGATTTGAATTAATGCTTGAAGATGTGTGCATAGTTTTATTCAATTTGATGTACGAATTCTTGTAGAACAATTGTATGTAATTTATTTAAATCATATAATGAAATTTATTATTTACCATGAGCTACTGAACAATCATCAATACGTGACACCTCGATGTTTCCGCCATCGGTTGGGGTGTTACAGATTGGTATCAGAGCCATGGTTATAGGGAATTAGGTTATTAGAAAAATAATCTAGTCTATAACCAGTATTTGCTTCTTTTACTTGCCATTCTCTATCTCCCTCCTACTTCTTATCCCTACTTTCATCCTTAAAAGAAGGTTGCTCTCCACCATTGGATCTACTCTTAGACTAATAGGACAAAATCCTCAGGTTTAGCCTGAACCACCTTGAGATCTCGTCGAAGTTCTAGATTTTAATAACGAACACGTGCAATCTGGAAGGGTGAACGCCTGTATTCTGAGTCTTCTGTCTAGGCTGGCATTGCGCATATATCCCAATCAGACGAGGGTCCCGGATGCCTACCTGGGAATTCTCGGGATGAGTGTTCACTTATAGGCTAAAGCATGTCTTCATATGTTATTAGAATTTAGAATCTTTGATAAGTCAACGTTTTCGTTTATTCGTTTTAATTAAATGAATAAATGATTACATTCCTTATATTACCTCATTGTCCTTCATTTAACCCATATCTTATTGAACATTCATTACCCAAATCACTTCCGTAACCGATGCCCTAAACTAAACAGAGATCAAGATCCTCCAGCTACCTAACCGCAAGTCTCACCATTTGACTATTGGTTGCTTTTATTCTATGTATTGACGCTATTTGATTCAAGTAATAAAATATTAGTCTGAGAGTTGTTACATGGTGCATGATTGTTTGAATGTGAACTAATTATATAAATCTATACAACTACAACTCATATACTGTGCTTGTTATACTTGCTTGCATAAACATGTTATCAATTTGCAACCTATGTGTATAATAAATGTTGCACTTAATAGAGGTCATCATGCCTTTTCAACAGTCGGGAGAGGCCCTACAACCTGCTCCATGACCGGTGGAGGCTATCGAACCTACTCAATGATTGGTAGAGGTCATTATGCCTTTTCAACAGTCGGGAGAGGCCCTACAACCTACTCCACGACTGGTGGAGGCTATCGGACCTGCTCAACAATCGGTGGAGATATAGAAGGATGCAAAACTTTAATGTAAGGTAAATTGGTGATTGCGGTCCGGAATGTAATCATGAATTTACAGGTACGTTAAGGTATTGTGAAATTCTATCAAGGTTTTTAGTAAATAACCAATTATAAACTCTAGTTACCTGGTAGTTCATTTAGTCTTTCTATAGTCAATCAACTCATGCATTTCTTTTTGGAGTCCTAAAACTTAAGATTCTTATTCTCCTTGCTATTTCAGATGAACCTAATCCAGCCCTTAAAACTCACACATATCAAAACTCGTACCCAAATTATTCGAAACAGTTTATTCTGTTACCTATAAATTTATGTCATGCCTTAACTCGAAACTTCCCAAACCACCCTTGTCCTAATTTCTACCCAATCACCTTCAACCCTGTGTTTTCAATAAACTTCGGGACGATGTTTCCAAAAGTAGGGGAGACTGTAACATCGCAAAATTTTCCCCAAAATTTTAATACATAAAAAGCCCTTATATATATATATATATTTTTATTACACCTTTATCATTAATATTATACAAATGTGCCTAAGTCTTTATTTATCCTAACTCACAACTTATATACATACATAAATGTATATAAATAATAATAATATTAATAATAATATGATTCTAAATTCTTTTTTTTTCTCACATACAAGATTTTTTTTTTTAAATAAAGTCTTAGTCAAACAGTCAAAGTCTTAGTCAAATAGTCAATTCATCATAAAACCTTACTTTATGGTGTTGACCAATTTTAATGGCTAATTGAATCCAAAACTAGTATAAAAACCCACCTATGACCCATTATACTTTGCACCTATAATTGTTTCAATTCGATTAAACTTTCCCTCATACCTTTCTTCTATAGTCTATTACTTCTACACTTGAAGCTTTGATTATAAGCTCTTGTAATTGGCAACTTTGGGGCTACACATATTCTATTTCTCGAGACTTAATACTTTGCTAAGGTGAGTTTTACATAGCCCCTTTTCTATTTATCACCATTTTTGGGGTGAAACATGTTACAACATTATTTATGCAATTCAATCATCAATGTGTCTATGTGTATTTCTATGTTGCATTATGTCTTGAACATGACTAGGGTAAGCACAATTCTAGCATAAACATTCATCAGCCAAACGGTATACATTGATAGATCTATTGGACTGACAATCCCACCCAGATATGTGCCTCCTACAAAGGTTGCGTGGGTGTTTGTTACTGCAATTTAAACGAGTGAACCATGAGCGTATGGGATGTACCACAATACAACAGTCACAATGGTTGATTATGCACACGGTTTACTTCTAGTATGTTTTCACATATGGACTAGATTGCCATGACACATGAATTGCACAACAATTTTATTCGATTATCAAAACCTATGTAATTCTCACCAACTTTTGTTGACCCAAAATATTTTCAACTTAACATGTTTCAGGTTCTACTTGCTTGAAGATTTGAATTAATGCTTGAAGATGTGTGCATAGTTTTATTCAATTTGATGTACGAATTCTTGTAGAACAATTGTATGTAATTTATTTAAATCATATAATGAAATTTATTATTTACCATGAGCTACTGAACAATCATCAATACGTGACACCTCGATGTTTCCGCCATCGGTTGGGGTGTTACAGATTGGTATCAGAGCCATGGTTATAGGGAATTAGGTTATTAGAAAAATAATCTAGTCTATAACCAGTATTTGCTTCTTTTACTTGCCATTCTCTATCTCCCTCCTACTTCTTATCCCTACTTTCATCCTTAAAAGAAGGTTGCTCTCCACCATTGGATCTACTCTTAGACTAATAGGACAAAATCCTCAGGTTTAGCCTGAACCACCTTGAGATCTCGTCGAAGTTCTAGATTTTAATAACGAACACGTGCAATCTGGAAGGGTGAACGCCTGTATTCTGAGTCTTCTGTCTAGGCTGGCATTGCGCATATATCCCAATCAGACGAGGGTCCCGGATGCCTACCTGGGAATTCTCGGGATGAGTGTTCACTTATAGGCTAAAGCATGTCTTCATATGTTATTAGAATTTAGAATCTTTGATAAGTCAACGTTTTCGTTTATTCGTTTTAATTAAATGAATAAATGATTACATTCCTTATATTACCTCATTGTCCTTCATTTAACCCATATCTTATTGAACATTCATTACCCAAATCACTTCCGTAACCGATGCCCTAAACTAAACAGAGATCAAGATCCTCCAGCTACCTAACCGCAAGTCTCACCATTTGACTATTGGTTGCTTTTATTCTATGTATTGACGCTATTTGATTCAAGTAATAAAATATTAGTCTGAGAGTTGTTACATGGTGCATGATTGTTTGAATGTGAACTAATTATATAAATCTATACAACTACAACTCATATACTGTGCTTGTTATACTTGCTTGCATAAACATGTTATCAATTTGCAACCTATGTGTATAATAAATGTTGCACTTAATAGAGGTCATCATGCCTTTTCAACAGTCGGGAGAGGCCCTACAACCTGCTCCATGACTGGTGGAGGCTATCGAACCTACTCAATGATTGGTAGAGGTCATTATGCCTTTTCAACAGTCGGGAGAGGCCCTACAACCTACTCCACGACTGGTGGAGGCTATCGGACCTGCTCAACAATCGGTGGAGATATAGAAGGATGCAAAACTTTAATGTAAGGTAAATTGGTGATTGCGGTCCGGAATGTAATCATGAATTTACAGGTACGTTAAGGTATTGTGAAATTCTATCAAGGTTTTTAGTAAATAACCAATTATAAACTCTAGTTACCTGGTAGTTCATTTAGTCTTTCTATAGTCAATCAACTCATGCATTTCTTTTTGGAGTCCTAAAACTTAAGATTCTTATTCTCCTTGCTATTTCAGATGAACCTAATCCAGCCCTTAAAACTCACACATATCAAAACTCGTACCCAAATTATTCGAAACAGTTTATTCTGTTACCTATAAATTTATGTCATGCCTTAACTCGAAACTTCCCAAACCACCCTTGTCCTAATTTCTACCCAATCACCTTCAACCCTGTGTTTTCAATAAACTTCGGGACGATGTTTCCAAAAGTAGGGGAGACTGTAACATCGCAAAATTTTCCCCAAAATTTTAATACATAAAAAGCCCTTATATATATATATATATATATATTTTTATTACACCTTTATCATTAATATTATACAAATGTGCCTAAGTCTTTATTTATCCTAACTCACAACTTATATACATACATAAATGTATATAAATAATAATAATAATAATAATAATATGATTCTAAATTCTTTTTTTTTCTCACATACAAGATTTTTTTTTTTTAAATAAAGTCTTAGTCAAACAGTCAAAGTCTTAGTCAAATAGTCAATTCATCATAAAACCTTACTTTATGGTGTTGACCAATTTTAATGGCTAATTGAATCCAAAACTAGTATAAAAACCCACCTATGACCCATTATACTTTGCACCTATAATTGTTTCAATTCGATTAAACTTTCCCTCATACCTTTCTTCTATAGTCTATTACTTCTACACTTGAAGCTTTGATTATAAGCTCTTGTAATTGGCAACTTTGGGGCTACACATATTCTATTTCTCGAGACTTAATACTTTGCTAAGGTGAGTTTTACATAGCCCCTTTTCTATTTATCACCATTTTTGGGGTGAAACATGTTACAACATTATTTATGCAATTCAATCATCAATGTGTCTATGTGTATTTCTATGTTGCATTATGTCTTGAACATGACTAGGGTAAGCACAATTCTAGCATAAACATTCATCAGCCAAACGGTATACATTGATAGATCTATTGGACTGACAATCCCACCCAGATACGTGCCTCCTACAAAGGTTGCGTGGGTGTTTGTTACTGCAATTTAAACGAGTGAACCATGAGCGTATGGGATGTACCACAATACAACAGTCACAATGGTTGATTATGCACACGGTTTACTTCTAGTATGTTTTCACATATGGACTAGATTGCCATGACACATGAATTGCACAACAATTTTATTCGATTATCAAAACCTATGTAATTCTCACCAACTTTTGTTGACCCAAAATATTTTCAACTTAACATGTTTCAGGTTCTACTTGCTTGAAGATTTGAATTAATGCTTGAAGATGTGTGCATAGTTTTATTCAATTTGATGTACGAATTCTTGTAGAACAATTGTATGTAATTTATTTAAATCATATAATGAAATTTATTATTTACCATGAGCTACTGAACAATCATCAATACGTGACACCTCGATGTTTCCGCCATCGGTTGGGGTGTTACAGATTGGTATCAGAGCCATGGTTATAGGGAATTAGGTTATTAGAAAAATAATCTAGTCTATAACCAGTATTTGCTTCTTTTACTTGCCATTCTCTATCTCCCTCCTACTTCTTATCCCTACTTTCATCCTTAAAAGAAGGTTGCTCTCCACCATTGGATCTACTCTTAGACTAATAGGACAAAATCCTCAGGTTTAGCCTGAACCACCTTGAGATCTCGTCGAAGTTCTAGATTTTAATAACGAACACGTGCAATCTGGAAGGGTGAACGCCTGTATTCTGAGTCTTCTGTCTAGGCTGGCATTGCGCATATATCCCAATCAGACGAGGGTCCCGGATGCCTACCTGGGAATTCTCGGGATGAGTGTTCACTTATAGGCTAAAGCATGTCTTCATATGTTATTAGAATTTAGAATCTTTGATAAGTCAACGTTTTCGTTTATTCGTTTTAATTAAATGAATAAATGATTACATTCCTTATATTACCTCATTGTCCTTCATTTAACCCATATCTTATTGAACATTCATTACCCAAATCACTTCCGTAACCGATGCCCTAAACTAAACAGAGATCAAGATCCTCCAGCTACCTAACCGCAAGTCTCACCATTTGACTATTGGTTGCTTTTATTCTATGTATTGACGCTATTTGATTCAAGTAATAAAATATTAGTCTGAGAGTTGTTACATGGTGCATGATTGTTTGAATGTGAACTAATTATATAAATCTATACAACTACAACTCATATACTGTGCTTGTTATACTTGCTTGCATAAACATGTTATCAATTTGCAACCTATGTGTATAATAAATGTTGCACTTAATAGAGGTCATCATGCCTTTTCAACAGTCGGGAGAGGCCCTACAACCTGCTCCATGACTGGTGGAGGCTATCGAACCTACTCAATGATTGGTAGAGGTCATTATGCCTTTTCAACAGTCAGGAGAGGCCCTACAACCTACTCCACGACTGGTGGAGGCTATCAGACCTGCTCAACAATCGGTGGAGATATAGAAGGATGCAAAACTTTAATGTAAGGTAAATTGGTGATTGCGGTCCGGAATGTAATCATGAATTTACAGGTACGTTAAGGTATTGTGAAATTCTATCAAGGTTTTTAGTAAATAACCAATTATAAACTCTAGTTACCTGGTAGTTCATTTAGTCTTTCTATAGTCAATCAACTCATGCATTTCTTTTTGGAGTCCTAAAACTTAAGATTCTTATTCTCCTTGCTATTTCAGATGAACCTAATCCAGCCCTTAAAACTCACACATATCAAAACTCGTACCCAAATTATTCGAAACAGTTTATTCTGTTACCTATAAATTTATGTCATGCCTTAACTCGAAACTTCCCAAACCACCCTTGTCCTAATTTCTACCCAATCACCTTCAACCCTGTGTTTTCAATAAACTTCGGGACGAAGTTTCCAAAAGTAGGGGAGACTGTAACATCGCAAAATTTTCCCCAAAATTTTAATACATAAAAAGCCCTTATATATATATATATATTTTTATTACACCTTTATCATTAATATTATACAAATGTGACTAAGTCTTTATTTATCCTAACTCACAACTTATATACATACATAAATGTATATAAATAATAATAATAATAATAATAATAATAATAATAATAATAATAATAATAATAATAATAATATGATTCTAAATTCTTTTTTTTTCTCACATACAAGATTTTTTTTTTTAAATAAAGTCTTAGTCAAACAGTCAAAGTCTTAGTCAAATAGTCAATTCATCATAAAACCTTACTTTATGGTGTTGACCAATTTTAATGGCTAATTGAATCCAAAACTAGTATAAAAACCCACCTATGACCCATTATACTTTGCACCTATAATTGTTTCAATTCGATTAAACTTTCCCTCATACCTTTCTTCTATAGTCTATTACTTCTACACTTGAAGCTTTGATTATAAGCTCTTGTAATTGGCAACTTTGGGGCTACACATATTCTATTTCTCGAGACTTAATACTTTGCTAAGGTGAGTTTTACATAGCCCCTTTTCTATTTATCACCATTTTTGGGGTGAAACATGTTACAACATTATTTATGCAATTCAATCATCAATGTGTCTATGTGTATTTCTATGTTGCATTATGTCTTGAACATGACTAGGGTAAGCACAATTCTAGCATAAACATTCATCAGCCAAACGGTATACATTGATAGATCTATTGGACTGACAATCCCACCCGGATACGTGCCTCCTACAAAGGTTGCGTGGGTGTTTGTTACTGCAATTTAAACGAGTGAACCATGAGCGTATGGGATGTACCACAATACAACAGTCACAATGGTTGATTATGCACACGATTTACTTCTAGTATGTTTTCACATATGTACTAGATTGCCATGACACATGAATTGCACAACAATTTTATTCGATTATCAAAACCTATGTAATTCTCACCAACTTTTGTTGACCCAAAATATTTTCAACTTAACATGTTTCAGGTTCTACTTGCTTGAAGATTTGAATTAATGCTTGAAGATGTGTGCATAGTTTTATTCAATTTGATGTACGAATTCTTGTAGAACAATTGTATGTAATTTATTTAAATCATATAATGAAATTTATTATTTACCATGAGCTACTGAACAATCATCAATACGTGACACCTCGATGTTTCCGCCATCGGTTGGGGTGTTACAAAAGGATCATAATGGATAATAGTGTTTATATATGTCTTAATGAACCATATTAGGCCTTAATGGATCACGATTGATAATAGTATATCGTATATATCTTAATAGATCATATTGGAACTTAATAGACCACTATGATCAATAGTAGATCATATATGTCTTAATGGACCATATTAGGCCTTAGTAGGTCATAATTGGCAATACTAGATCATGTATGTCTTAATAGACAATATTGTGCGTTAATGGATCGCAATGGTTAATAGTAGATCATAGATGTCTTACTGTATTATACTAGGCCTTAATGGGTCACGATAAATAATATTATATCATATATGTCATAATGGGACCATATTGGGTCTTAGTAGATCACAATATGCAATAATAGATCTTATATGTCTTAATTGACCATATTGGTACAAAATGGATCGTAATGAGCAATAGTAGATCATATATCTTTTAATGGACTATATAGGCTTTAATAGATCATATTGGACAATAATAGATAATGTATGTTTTAATGCACCATATTGGGCTATAATAGATCCATGCATGCTATTGCAGACATCACTAGCGACGCATCCTACCACCAATTCCAGTTGAAACCCACCATGACTCAAATGCATGAGATTTTGTCATGAATGAGGCTTCAATCAGTTACCTCCCATAAAGAATGTCATCCGGATACCATTAGATAAAGTTTTATTTGTTTGTTTCAAAGTAAAATTTTCAATTTACTTTTTAACACAATGTGTAATTTATATATCTTTTACATTAAAATTTGTATAATTACATTTTAATTTTTTATAACTTTGTATTTGTTAATTTATACAAAACTTGTAAAAATTAGGGGTGTGAATTTCTGACACTACCAAAAAAATGACACGAACCTAATATGAAATTTGAAGGTTGAGTTTAGTCTAAACGGGTTCATGTCAATTTCAGGATGGACTCACGAGCCCGTTTAGTTAAATAGGCCGGGTTTGGGTCAACCAAATGTGTAGCAGGTTGACTCGCTTAACTTATTTTAATGATACTCTATTTTTTTTGTCTGATATTTATGCAATTATTATAAGGAACCTCCTAATTAAACCCTCTGGCTTCTATTTTCACCCCCTAAAGCGCCTCGCTATGGCCATAGTGAGGCACTTACGGTAACTTTTTCTAGACATCGTCAGACTTTATGTCTAATCATGCTACAATCGTTTTGCGACGCGCCTCGCAGTGGCCATAGCAAGGCGCTTAGGGTTAGTTTTTTCATTAGGTGTGTTACAAATTTGGAGAACCTGTTAAGATTTCGTCACTCCAACTCTAAATCAATCTTCCGATAATCCACACCTTTCTCCTGAAGCAACAACCTCTCTAGGTTTAGCATCACCAAACGGATTCACCTTAGGCCTCGGTTTCTCCACTCCCTATAATGCACCAACACCTCAACCGAACTACTAGACTGCGCACTCCCCGCCCTACTATTCTAATGTGAAGTTGTCGGCCGACTACTCATTCTCTTCGCTTCAAGCTCCTCTGCTTCCTTCCAATCCAATCCTTTCTCCACCAATATTTCCTCCTTCGGCCTCGAATTCCCAAACGGATTCGGCCTATTCCATTCAGTAGCGTTGAAAGCATAAAACATTTCCTCCATAAAACCAAAACTAAAACAATCTTTCCTTCTTTCATTCCTTATTTTTCACTTAAAACTTTGAATCGATCCCGCCTCCTCCTTCCCTCCTTTATTACTAACTCTATACAGTTATTCCAAGTCTCAGATCTCTTCCATTCCATTGTTGCGAAATTATTAGGAGGGAGAAATGGGGAAGGCGCAAATGAAATCATCTAGGAAAACAATTGGCACCTTCAATGTTAGTGTCTCTAACAAATCCTTTCCATACTCCTTTGTAATTGAACTAATACCCAATTCTCAAATGACAAATTAACCAGTAAAATCAACGAGATCCAAACTGTAAAATCAACAATGTCCAACATCAAATCTCATAAAATTAACGAATGATCCATCCATTTCAGCTTTTGTTTAACTATTATAGCAACTTCCATAGAATTTCTCTATGAATGAATCTTTTCATTCTTTTGCTTCACTCTGTTATCTTAGTAAAACGGTTCATATTTTCCATATCAAACATGGCCAGTGATTCTTGGTGGTAGAGGATGGGGAGACAGTTTAGGTTGATGGTAATGGTGGTCATTGTATGGTATTAGTGGTTGGAAACTCTGCTGACAAAGCTTGTGTTGAAGGAATGTGTGGAGGTAATGATTTCCGTACGTTAGGCTTTAATAGATCATAATGGACAATAAATAGATCATGTATGTTTTAATGCACCATATTGGGCTATAATAGATCCATGCATGCTATTGCAGACATCACTAGCGACGCATCCTACCACCAATTCCAGTTGAAACCCACCTCTCCTAGGCTCACAATGATAAAATCATGACTCAAATGCATGAGATTTTGTCATGAATGAGGCTTCAATCAGTTACCTCCCATAAAGAATGTCATCCGGATCCCATTAGATAAGGTTTTATTTGTTTGTTTCAAAGTAAAATTTTCAATTTACTTTTTAACACAACGTGTAATATATATATCTTTTACATTAAAATTTATATAATTACATTTTAATTTTATAACTTTGAATTTGTTAATTTATACAAATAAAATGTACGCTTTCATTAAAGTTAAGTCATTTTATTCTGAATTCTCTAGAAAATTTACATTTGATTTCCAAAAATCAAGTGTCCCTTCACAAAAGATTGTTCTCTACAGGTTATTTCCACCCACTAAAATTATTTTTTTCAATTTCGTTGGTATGTTCACTTTGTTGTAAATCATACTAGATTATATCTCAGAAGCTTTTCAGAATATATGAAGTAAAAAAATACACTTGGTAACGTTTTAATGATATTCTTGCTTTATATTATTATTCATTGTTAAAATAATAACATCTTTCTTATATTTTATTCTTTTAATTTAATTTCCTTTATTTTTGTCAAAAGTTTTTAAAAAATTTAAAGCATGTTGCATGAGTATTGTGCAGGTGGGCTTTGGCGGTATTGGATTGTACAGGCCTAACTTAGTAAACGAAGGAGAGCCCATCAGTCTTGGAGAGCCCAGTTATTGCCCCGGTCCAGTTTTGGCCTGTTGGCCTTGGCCCAATCCATTGAAGTTGACATGGTGGCAATCCGTGTGTTGTTCTCCCTTTGCATCCTGTCTGTTGGTTTGTTGCCTTCTCAGCCGCTGATCTCCTTCGAAGAAACACATTTTCCTCTCTCTATATATAGGCTTGTGTTTCTTTCTTTTGTAACTTTTGACGATCTGTTTTCATTCTCTCACTTGTTCTGTCTATCTCGTTACAATATTTGGGTTTGTACAAGATCATCTAGATCTTGTATCTTGTTTCTGCTCTACGTGTATTGTATAGTGTTTATCTCTGGATAATCACTTGAGTGCTAAGAGATCTTATTGTAGTGAGGCTTTGAGTTGTATTTTGTTACAGATTCAGTTTTTTGTTCTTGACTATTTGAGATAATAAAGTCAATCTGTTTCGACTATTTTGACATGGTATCAGAGCTCTGGTTGAGCTCTTGATATCTGGGTGATTCCGCTACTATTTTTGGGCTAATCTTCTTGGATCTTGGCTATTCCAGATCTAGGTTTTGGAGGTTCTAGGAAGCATATTTTCTTTGTTCTCTGGTGTTCAACCCTAAGTGAAGGTTGAACACTACGAGTTGTTGGCGAACCCTAACTTGGGCTCTGATCGGTGAGATCTTTCTTGTTTTTGTGTTCTCTGGTCTAGTGTTGTCCTAAGGAGTCGTGTGCCAAGGCTTGTGTCCCTGTTTCAGATATAGGGTTTGTCTAGATTGACTGTTGGTTCCCTCGTGAGGACCTAGAGCGGCACCATTTGAGTGACGAACCGGTTATCTTGATCACCAGCGAGGCTTCGCCATTGTTGATTTGTCTATCTGCTCTCTGTGGTGTCTTTTCTTGTGTGTGATCTGGTTTTTTGTGCATCTGTTTTGTGTTTCTTGTTATGGCTGATCATCCTGTTGATGGTGGTGGTGGTGCTATTGTTGATCCTGTTAATGTGACTCTTGTTATGATTAGTAAACTTGATGCTAGTGATCTTCTGTATTTGTATGCTAATGATTCTACCAATTTAACTATTGTTAGTATAAAGTTAAATGGGAATGAAAACTACACGGTTTGGGCAAATGCTATGATGTTGGGGCTTCAAGTAAAAAACAAGTTAGGGTTTATTAATGGTGAATGTATAAGACCTGTTGATGATCCTGTTCTTGCCAAACAATGGGATAGATGTAACAATGTTTTCTTAACCTGATTCCTTAACTCTGTCTCTGATGAACTTTATATGGGCCAAATCTATTCCAAATTTGCTTATGAAGTTTGGAAGGATCATAAAGAAACATACAATAAAATTGATGGGTCTGTTGTTTTTGATCTATATCAGAGGATAAATTCATTCACCCAAAATGATATGCCTGTGTCTGAATATTATCACAAACTGAATATTATGTGGAAACAATTGGACCAAATTGTTCAGTTGCATGCTTGTGTTTGTGATGCTAATAGAGATTATAATAATCATTCCAACATGATAAAACTAATGCAGGTTCTGATGGGGTTGGATAATGTATATCAAAATGTTAGAACTACTTTATTGATTAGGAGTGAACTGCCTTCTGTTAAAGAGGCATTTGCTTTGGTTTCTAGGGAAGAGTCTCATAGAAACTCCAGCAGTAGAAGTTCTAGTAAACCCAATCAGGCTGTCAATTTTATGTCTAAAGCTAGCCAAGGTGTTGAATCCACTTTTAATAAAAAGTTCAACAAGGGGCCAAACCGGTCTCTAAAGTGCACTAATTGCAACAAAATTGGTCATCTTGTTGATAAATGTTTTGAACTTATAGGATATCCACCTTGGGGTAGAAACAGGAATAACCAAAACAGGAAGGCTTCTGTTAGTAATAATAGTGTTTCTGATGGCTCTAATAGTTCTTTGAGTGGTTTGACCAATCATCAAGGAGCTAAGCTCTTGAGTCTTATCTTTGAGAAACCCACTACTGCCACATCCCAGTGAGGTAATATGTCAGGTGGGTTTTACTGTGCTTCTTCCATAGGGTCTGCTGTGTACTGTTTCACTAGTGCCAATGGTACTTTATTAGGAATAGGTTGGATTGTGGATTCAGGTGCAAATGAACACATGGTTAACAGCGATAAGGATGTTTTTTTATTACATTGATATTTCAAATTTTAATATTAAAATTAAACATCCAAATGGGACATTTGCTTTAGTCACCAAAATTGGTAAACTAAAACTGTCTAATGATGTAATTTTACAAGATGTGTTGGTGGTACCTGAAAACACAGTCAACATTCTGTCTGTACACAAGCTGGCTAGGGATAACAAACTGTTTGTTAGGTTTGATGAACATAAATGTTATATCCAGGACCTGTCTGCCAAGAAAACCCTTGTGATTGGTTATCAAATGGATGGTCTTTATATGTGTGGCAACTCCTCTGTGTCTTCTAAGGTGTGGTGCAATAATGGTAATGTTGTTAAACTACGACATACTAGATTAGGACACCCCTTTAATCAAATCTTGAAGATTCTTAACCTTGATATGAGTCTTGCTTCCTCTATTGGAAATGATCTCTGTGAGGTATGCCAAAGGGCTAAACAACATAGAGAACCATTTCCTCTGAGTGATCATAAGAGCACTCATGTTGGTCACTGTCCATATTTATGTTTGGGGGCCTTACAGGGTGTTTGATAGGGATGATCATAAGTATTTTCTTACTATTGTTGATGACTTCTCTAGAGTTGTTTGGGTGTGTCTGATGAAGAATAAATCTGATGTCTTTCAAAATGTTAAGGATTTTGTTAATTTAATTCAAACTCAATTTCATGAAAATTGTTAAGATTCTTAGAAGTGATAATGGTCTTGAGTTTGTAAATCATCAAATGAACAATTTTTGTAAGGACAAAGGTATTATTCATCAGACCACCTGTGTCTATACACCACAATAGAATGGAGTGGTGGAAAGAAAGCACAGACACTTTCTTAATGTGGCTAGGGCCTTACTCTTTCAAAGCAATTTACCTATTAGGTTTTGGACTGAATGTGTTCTAACTGTATCTTATTTGATCAATAGGACTCCATCTTCTGTTCTGAATGGCAAAACCCCTTATGAGTTACTATTTTCTTTTGCTCCCTTTCTTGATCATCTTAGAGTCTTTTGGTGTCTGTGTTTTGCTACTGTGTTGAATAAATATGATAAACTTGAAAGTATGGCTGAAAAATGTGTTTTTATTGGATATTCAAATGAGAAAAAAGGGTATAAACTATTTAGCTTTGATTCTAAAACCACTTTTTTCTATAGTGATGTCAAATTTTTTGAATCATGCTTTCCCTTTAAAGATTCCAACGTGGGACATAATTTTGATTCTAATAATGACAATTATGTTAATTCTTTAAATTTTTTCGATATTTTTCAAAACACAGAATACTAACATGACTCTGAGGTGAATGATCCCAATGATGAATGGGAGAGTGATGGTAAGATAGATTCTAAAACACTTGAATCACTGCAATCTGAAGCTGTCCAAACCACTAATGGCAAGGCTGGTGTACAACAGCCTAGTATGAATTTGGAGAGCTCTGATAAGGCAGGTCATGTGAGTACAGAAAATGATGTTAGTCCTGGGTCTGAGGCCGACACTAATGTTGGTGATTCTTTTGCACCTAGAAGGTCTACTAGGAGTTCCATTTTTCCTAAAAAAATGTCTGAGTTTGTTGTTAAAGGAAAAGTTAAGTATGGCATAGGAAAAGTTGTGAATTTTTCCAAACTGTCTCTTAATTGTAGGTGTTTTGCATCTAGTTTGGACAAAAGTATTGAACCTAGAAACATTAATCAGGCTAAACATGATTCTAATTGGGTCAATGCTATGAATGAAGAGCTTGAAGCTCTCTAGAGAAACAATACCTAGGATATTGTGGACCTACCTAAAGGTAGACATAAAATTGGTTGTAAATGGATTTTTAAAATAAAGTATAAATCCAATGGTGAAGTTGAAAGATACAAATCTAGGTTAGTTGCTAAAGGGTTTAGTAAAAAAGAAGGGTTAGATTATGATGAAACCTTTTCCCTTGATGTTAAAATGATAACTATCAGGTATGTTATTGGTCTAGCTATTAACTTTGATTGGCAAAACTTTCAACTTGATGTTAACAATGCTTTTTTATATGGTGATCTTAATGAAGAAGCGTTTATGTCTTTACCTGAGGGTTATGGGTCTAGTGATAGTAATAAGGTATGTAAGCTAAGGAAATCTTTATATGGGATTAAACAGGCCCCTAGGATGTGGAATGCTATGTTAGTTAGTGCCTTACTTGAGTTTGGTTTTAAGCAAAGCCATTGTGATTACTCTATGTTCGTTAAAAAACATGATTCTTTTTTCATTATCCTTCTTATGTATGTAGATGACATCATCTTAATTGGTAACACTGTTTCTGAAATTGAGAAAGTAAAAAACTTGTTCAAGTTCAAATTTATGATTAAGGACTTGGGTGAGCTAAAATACTCTCTAGGAATAGAGTTTCAAATCTAAGAATGTTGCTTGTCTTTCACAAAGGAAATACTGCATAGACTTACTAATGGAGTATGGGATGTTAGGGTGCAAACCTGTTTCTAACCCCATTGAAGCTAATCATGTTTGACCAACATAGTTAGTACTCATAGTGCTCTGTTGTCCAATGTGACTGCTTATCAACACCTTATAGGCAAACTAATCTACTTATCCCACACTAGACCTGATATTGCCTATGTTGTGCATTATCTCAGTCAGTTTATGCATAAACTGACAGAGGGGCATTTAAAGACTGTTTTTAGGCTTCTTAGGTACCTGAAACTATCTCCTAGAAAAGGCCTTTTGTTTTCTAAAGGGGAGTCTTTAAAATTGGAATGTTTTTCTGACTCTGATTGGGGTAAATGTATAGAGACCAGGAATTCTATCACTGGCTACTGTTTATTTCTTGGAAACTGTCTTATAGCTTGGAAGAGCAAGAAACAGGCAACTGTTTCTCGTTCATCAGCAGAGGCTGAATATCGAGCTATGTGCTCTGCCACTTGTGAAATAATCTGGGTAAAAAACTTGCTAAGTGAACTGGGCATTAATGTGCCTCTTCCTGTTATGCTTCATTGTGACAGTTCTGCTGCTCCATCTATTGCCTCTAATCCGTTTATTCATGATAAAACAAAGCATTTTGCTTTGGATCTTTTCTTTTTGAGAGAACAAATTTCTAATGGTATTGTTAAGACTGTTAAAATTGATACTAAAGATCAGTTGGCTGATCTTTTCACAAAAGGTTTGTTAACAAATAGTCATTCTCAATTTTGTGACCCATTTGGGAAATAAAATTGTGGGGGGTGTTAAAATAATAACATCTTTCTTATATTTTATTTTTCAATTTTATTTCCTTTATTTTTGTTAAAAGTTTTTATAAAATTTAAAGCATGTAGCATGAGTATTGTGCAGGTGGGCTTTGGTGGTATTGGATTGTAGAGGCCCAGCTTGGTAAAGTGAAGGAGAGCCCATCAGTCTTGGAGAGCCCAGTTATTGCCCTGGTCAAGTTTTGGCCTGTTGGCCTTGGCCCAGTCCATGGAAGTTGACACGGTGGCAATCCATGTGTTGTTCTCCCTTTGCATCCTATCCGTTGGTTTGCTGCCTTCTCAGCCATTGATCTCCTTTGAAGAAACACATTTGCCTCTCTCTCTATATATAGGCTTGTGTTTCTAATTTCTTTTGTAACTTTTGACGATCTGTTTTCATTCTCTCACTTGTTCTGTCTCTCTCGTTACAATATTAGGGTTTGTACAAGATCATCTTGATCTTGTATCTTGTTTCTGCTCTACGTGTATTGTATAGTGTTTATCTCTGGATAATCACTTGAGTGTTGAGAGATCTTATTGTAGTAAGGCTTTGAGTTGTATTTTGTTACTGATTCAAATTGTTGTTCTTGACTATTTGAGATAATAAAGTAAATCTGTGTCGACTATTTTGACATTCATTATTGAATTTGATCTACTATTTAATCTGACATTTGGTTGTATGTCCTTCATGGAAACTGAAAAAAGAAAGTCATGGCACATGTAATACGAAAACTAGATAGTAGAAATGGCTTGAAGAGTACAATACGCTATCATATTGAGCGTGTCTTAGTTTTGGATTCTTCATCTAGTCAACTTGAGACTTGGTGGCTTACACTTTGAGATGCGGAAATATGTTGGATATCTAAAGATGTAGCTGCAATACATGTAAGTTTACTTGTTCTTTTCTAATATTCATTATTTGATAAAGTAAGACCCCGAAATTTAAATTTTTATGTTTACGTCAACTTATGTGAATAATGAGAACAGGGGATTGTGTTTCTTTTTATTCAAAATAACCGTGTTACTCTTGTTAACTTAAAAGAGGACAAGACAACAAAATTTAACTATGATAACCTAGTTTGAAACTAGACTTGAATGGGATAAACTAGAGGGGTCAGAAGTGTACAAGTGCCAAACTTGTATAAACTATATAGGAGAAGAGAGTGGGGGTCGAAATTTTCATCAGGAATGAATGAATAAGAAACTGGTCATGGTAAATTATTATGCATTAATTCAACAATTAACCAGAAAGCAACAAGAGGTAACAAATATTCAGAAACACCAATTAAGGAATATTCAGGATGGGTTGAAGATCGACATGAAGATACACAAGCACAGAAATATTATTTAACAGTATACTTACACCAAACTATACATTAAGGAATTAATAGTCATTGTATATATTTAGCTAGAAGAACTCTGGAATTTATTTGGATGGTACATCTTTAACTTGAACTTAGGTGCTGTCGAACTCGTCACCCCTGAAACAGCAACTTCTTTTGAATCAACATAAATTGGATTTCCAGTGTGAGAATTATCTAACGGTCTCACATCGCCAGTAGACGGGGGTGGACCATAACTATAGCTGTCGGCGCCCCCGGAAGGTATAGAAATCTCTAATGTCCTCACAGCTCGAGTAGATGGTGGTTGCCCAGAAGAGTAGTACTCGTCTACGACGCAGACTGAAAGTTGAGAGTTAATAAACGGCCTCACAGCTCCAATAGAAAGTGGTTGACCACTAACATGGTGATCATGGCCGTTGGAAAGCTGAGAAATCTCTATCGGCCTCACAGCTACAATAGATAGTGGTGGTTGATCATCATTAACTGACTTTTCGTGGCCATCTTGGTTTGTCTGTGCACCCTCTTGGTGGTCAAAGCTCAAAGTTGTTGATGGCGAAGAAGCAGATTGTTGTTCGGGAGTCATTTTGCAGATTTATGGGTATTATTGATATGGAAAATCATGGGATAATGATTTATATATGAAGAAATCTGCATCCCCATGGAAGCAACTTCGAAAAGAAGAAGCAGCAGCTTGGAAAAACTATGTGTATTACTACGTTATAAATTATTGTTTAGCGTGTTGACATTTTCCGTAAACCTTCCCATTCCCAACTTCAAAGGATATTTTGGTGAAAAAGACACCCACCAACTTTTCATCTCATTTCAAACATATTCATCACTAAAAGTCTGAGGTCAAATGATACCAACTTTTTTTAAATAAAATAAAAATATTACATTAAACAAAATAAAAAACATACATTAAATAAAAAAAAAAAAAAAAACTTACATAAGATTAAACATCTTTAAACCATAACATAACATTTATTCGCAAACTAAACTATATTATATACACGTAAACGACCAAAAAAACGAAAAATGAAACATACCATCATCTAATATACAGCATAATGAGTTTGAAGATTTTTAGGGTTTGGGGTGAGAAGATAGGGTTTATATATATGATAGGTTGAGTTTTATGTGATTAACTTTATTTAAAAAAGAAAATAAAAAGATTAAAAAGAATCTACCACATAATGTTACATGCCACATTTAAGGTGAAATCCCATGTAAAAACACGGGAAGACTAAATCGTATTTCAAGGTCTGTTTACTAGAAAAACATTAATAAGCCAATCGTCTGTTGTAAGGAAAACCTGTTTAGTAACATATGTTCCTTTCACGATACCAGTTGATAGTACTGATCAGATGTTTAATAACTGAAACTGTTACAACCACGGAAAGATAAATCTACAGATGGATTAAAGCTCTGTTGATATAACACATATTAAAAACAAAAACAGGATCACCAAATTAAAAAGTTAATCTACTGTTGAAGAAAAACTGTATTTGGTAACGTCTGTTCAAAGGCAGCACGTCAATTAAGCAGATTTTTTAAAACACTATTCATTCAAACATATGTTACTTTAACGGTTTCATTCAAACAGTTGTTGCCTTAACCAGTTGCTACTAACAATGACATCACAATTACATTTTTAATGTTTGTTTACTAAAGACTAATCATCTGTTGACTTTTACAGTAGACTATTGATATAACTAATCGGTATTATTTTACTCAAATTGGTATTTTTCATTCAATAAATATAAATCATTATATAATGATGGCATAATATATAAAATAAAAAATTAAATATATTTAGAGCAAGAATAATATCAAATGCATTTAAATAACTAATCTGCAGTATTCAACAATTCGTTCAATCTTTTGTTTTTCTCTTTAAGAAAATTTCTGTAGGACATATATATTTTTTTTATGTCTTCACTGAACTTTTCATTTGACCTTATGTTTTCCAAAAGAAATGAAGAGGGCATTCATCTTTCACTTGATACCTTGGTAGTAATGACCTGATTAAATTTCAAGTTGGTCTTCCAAATGTGATGTTCAAGCAGTCGTGTAGCATCTTCAATTACTTCAAGAATCTCCAATTCTTCATCCACTTTAAAACATTCCAAAACAATTTTCTAAACCTCTGTCATTTTTGACAATTTGCTGTTGCTGGAATCCATGATAATAATATTATTGTTGAATACATACTGTAGTAATATGGCTACTTTCCGGCAACTATTCAAATTCTATTTTTTTAACAATCAAATTTCCTAACAAACACAAATACTATTTATCAATATTTATATAAAATATGTACATGTGATGTTTTACGTTTTTTATATTATAATAATTGTTTAACTTCTGTTTTATCTAAAATTGGACGTGAAAATATTTTTTTTTTTTATATAGGTAAGTAAAGATAATAAATATAAGTATATTATTAGTGTATATGGATTATGGGTTAGGATAATATGAGAACTGTACCGAGTTATGAGAACTAGAGAACTTTTGTGGACCATTGATCTTGCTGATCCAATGGTTGAGATCAAAGGAGGGGAGTTTTTGTCTTTACTTGATTAATAAGTATTTTTTAGCATATTAAAGTACATTTAGGGGTATTTAGGTAAAAACCCATGAGAGAGAAAAATTAATATAATACTATGTTATTTTTTATTCCATTATTAAAAACATTAATCATATTTTTAAGCTTTATTTATTATTTTAATTAAAATAATTTACTTTTTTAAAAAAAGTATTATAAAGCAAGAAAAAACGTGCAATTTTTGTCATCTCCCCTCGTTTTTACACTGGTGTAGTTATCTACACCAGTGTAAATCTGCCATACACAAAGTTTTACAAAAATACACTAGTGTAAAAAAACCAAAACAAACATATGATGAGGATGATTTCCATTCATATTTACACTGGTGTAAACTGGTGAATAAGAGAGCTCGGATAGCAATACCGATTCGATCCGAGCTCTCTTGGAATCAGTTCGACAGCGGATCACGAAATCTTGGTCATCTTCTCTATCTAATGAATGGGGAGTCTGCTTTAAAATTGAAAATCGCCCGCCCTGCACCCACCCCTCGAGTATATGCTTCAACAGGAATCACACAAGGGTAGATTAGAAACCTCTAGTAAAATAGTAAAATGAATAAAGTCGGTCTTCATCTTCAGGCATCATATTCATCATTAGCGCATTCATGCTAGTTAGCAGTTCCAGCTCCATATCAAGGATATCGTCACTAGCATCAATATCGTCACTAGCATCAATATCGTCAATATCGATATCATCAAAACCTTGTTGAGACTCGTTATCCAGGAACTTGTTCAGAAATACCGTAATGAAAGGAAGATAGGAGTTTTTCGCTAGGTATTTGACCAAATAAGATCGTCCAGTTCCTATAGAACCTATCACTAAAATACCCCTAGAGAGAGATAAGGCCAAGCGGAGCGAAAAGGGTTTTCCATGAGATGGGAAATGAAAACGACGCATGTTACGGGTCTCGTTAACGGATCGGTTAGTACCCGGTCTCCCGACTATTAACTTATAAAATTTAATTGTTTCCAAGTCTGCAGCCAAACGCTCCCTATCTGCGGATAAATTCGCAGCCAAAACACCTTGGTGCAAGCCTAATACCTATTGCCAAACACCCTTATATCCTGCTGTTATACTTGTTCCCAAACACTTCCCTATTGGCCCTCATATAAAAGCCCTCCTTCTTCTTTGTTCCTGTGCACACAACCAGACACACAACACACACTTGTGTGTGTGTCGATGAGAGCTTCTCACCGGACAATCATTACCGGCCGCCGCCGCCATCTTTTCCGGTAAGCTTCTCTTCTCCGACAAGCATCTCATTTCCTCATCTCTGATTCCTATCTTATCATCACCATCGCACCATCTCTCTCTTGTAATCGGACAGTCACCAAGTCATGGTGACTGTCATCGAACCCTTGTAATCAGACACACCCTTATAACAATAGTTAACCCCTCTGATCAATCCCAACCCGTAACCCTTTAATCTGCTTCTGAAGTGAATCCGATAACCCACATATCCGTTTCCGGTCTGCACTTGATCGGCAAACCAACACTCGTCCCTTTCTGTTCAAGTGACCGGTGTAACACTGGTTGATGATGTGTGTGTATGTTATCCTTTATATTCTTGAAGCTATAAACCTAGTCGATGAGATTGACATCTTGGCTAGAACCGATGGGTTTCTAATCGGTATTCCAATTTGATTCCGGTCACATCTCCGACAAGTTGTATTATGTTGATTTATTGGTTATGCAATCTAATAATCAGTTATTAATATGATAACTATGTTTGATTGCGAGGTACCGTTAATCAAATCGGAGAGTTTGAACCGATACCAGGTCGACTCAGTGACTCAGTCACCAACCGGAACAGAACCCGGTCTAGTAACACGACGAGGATTATTATTATGATTATATGAATATATATAATACAGATAACGTTCGGATTTGATAAAAATAATAAGACAATAATAAACATATATATAAATATATATGTTTATACCAATATAATTCGATATACAGAAGATATACTAGACTCGGGTGTTAATAATAATATTTTCTTTTCTTTTGTTAGATTAGATCTGCCAAGCTGTAATGGCCAGTTTAAGGACAAAAAGGATTGAAGAAACCACTTTTTGCCAATCTTAGTCTAATTCATACTTCTGCCAAAATAACCTAAGTATAGAACTACTGAAGAAAGAAGACACAAGTACTGAAGAAGGATTTAACAAGTACTGAAGAAGAAAGATCAGAAGTTCTGAAGTCAAACCAGACAAGTCTACTGAAGAACTACTGAAGACAAACTACTCATCAGTAGTTTGTCATTCATCAGCACTTGTAATAGAATCTTTCCACCACCCTTATGTTTCAGTAGTTTATTAGTTTATTATTACTTTATCATTTTGTATAAGTTCCAAGACTGCAACTTGTTGCAGACTTGCTTTTGTAACAAGGTTCATGTATTTGTAAGTCTATAAATAGATGGGTTCATCCCTCTGTTTTAGACATCGATTTTAATAGAAAACTGAAATCCTTCAAAGCATATACTTGTTATTCCATTTCATTAAGTGCGAATCTATTTGCTTATTTATTGTCATATACATTCAATACTTATATTCTCATTAACTTGTCTTTAGTTTGCAAACATCCAGGGGGGTAATAACTCCTGTTGATAGTGAAACTTTACAACTTATTCCGCTGTGCAAAACTGATTAAACTAGCAAAACACATAAGTGTTCATAAGCAAGTAAACTGTCAAAGAGCATACTGATCCAACAATTGGTATCAGAGCACTGGTTTATCTGATCACATATCAATCTAACACATTGAGAATCAGACACAGGCTTTTATTGATATTCAATAAAGGATAAAAGTTCACTTTTTTCAACATTCATCACTTTGATGCCAAGCCTTTCTCTATGTGGGCAATGGCACTCCCAAATGAAATCTACTCTGGATTTTTACATTGTGAAAGTGCCAAAGAGCTTTGGGACTGCCTAAAAGAGCAGTTTGGAGGAACTGAAGAGGTGATTGGCAACACCAGAGAAATCCTGGCTCAACAATATGAAACATTTACTCATATTAATGGGGAAACTTTGACACGACAATTTGAAAGATTCTCCTCATTGATATCTGAGTTGACATTAAATGGTCAGACCTATACAAATGTATCTATGCTTCATAGATTTTTAAGGTCTTTTCCAGAAAAATGGGAAACTTACTCTATAGTTCTCAGATCTTCACCAGACTTTAACTCCCTCACTCTTACAAAACTACATGGGAGATTGCTAACTTTTGAAAGAGAAATTGATCAAAAGAAAAAGTTGCAAAATTCTGGTAAAACAGCTGATGACTATGTACCAGGTAGTACAACACTGTTGGGACAAGACTCATCTTTTTGTCCAAATAATTTTGGATCTTTTGACCACATTGACATAACTGCTGGGATCTCATCAGAAAGATCATATCCAGCTTATGACAATGATGAATATAGTCAAACTGCTGATAACATGTGTTTTATCATGGATGGTTTGAAAAATTTTAGCAGTGATGACTTAGAAGAAATGGAAATTTTACACCAACTGGTCATGTTAAGTATAAAAACTAATAAATTTTACAAAATTTCAGGAAGGAAATTTCCAGGACTGAACAGTTCAACAAAAATTGGTTTTGACAAATCTAAACTTAGATGTCACAAGTGTCAGAAGTTGGGACACTTTGCTAGAGAGTGTAGAAGCTCTAGCTATAACTAATCACAGTCTGGAAACCAGTTTAACCCTAGTTATAATAGGAATAATGGAACACAGGGAAGTGCACATTTTGTACAGGCACAAGCTCCACAAATCCAATATGTGCCACAAATACAATATGTAAAGATGCCTGCTCAACAAATGCAGAGCCAACAACCAATGCCTTCTATTCTAGCTGCTCAACAACCTCCACAAACTCAGCAACCCTCACAACAAAGTTATTTCACTTCAGGGTATGTTGACTGGAGCAGTCTTCCTTTTGACACAACAGAGTGTAATCCTGATGCAGACAACAAAATGTTTGACATCAACTGGGGAGAACCTGACAATGGCAAAAATAACTTTTCCTTAATGGCATTTGAGGGCTGCACCTCAAAATCTGCCCTGTCTCAGGTATCAAAAGAATCTTTAACAAAACTTTGTTCAAACTCATGTAAAGAATCTTTTGCTCTCAAAAGAGATTCTAATGTGCATTTATAAGGCAAAGCCAATAACTCTGAAAGAAAATTTACTCAAATGAAATGTGATTTAGAAAGAAAACTTGCTGCAAAATCAAAAGAAAATTCTAAATTAACTAACAATGCTATTGAAACCCAAACACAACTTAAAATCATGATAGAAGACCTAGGAAATGTCAGAAAGAGCTTGCTGACACCAAGGTTGAATGTGAAAAATGGGTTGAGTCATGTAAAGGGTACCAACTGCTGCTTAACAAACAAAGTGAATCAAATGTTAGGTTTGGCATAGGGTACAATCACACTGAAACACCAATTGATTTTTCTCCCAAAACTACTGAAGATGGGAGAAAAATTGTTCAAAATGAAACTTCCAAAGAGAAAGAATGCACATCTTTTCATGAAAACTTTCTAAAAATTGAAAAAGAAAGCTCTTTAGAAGTACTGATAAAAAATGACTTTAAGCCATCAGCAGTTTCATCTACATGAGGAGTTGAGAACCTGAAAACTTCTGATGACCTAAATCTAATCAAGACAGTCAGAAAATTGCCTTTAAATGAAAAAGAAAAGGCAAAAGAATGTGAAATTTGGGGTTTGTTGAACCACAAAACAGAATTTTGTAGATACAGAAAAGGAATTCAGTATAACAAGAAAATTTCACAACTGGTTGTGGGAAAACAACTCAAAAATGATTTTGAAGAAACTTTCCTTCCCAAGAAACAACAACCAGGCAACACCTTTTCTCAGAAAAAGATGAAATCTCAACAACAGTCTTTTTCTTAAAATTCTCTTTCAGTAGTTAGATCTAAATCATCAGCAGTTTCACAAACTGCTGAGATTAAAGATCTCATGAATATGGTACAACTACTGATGACCAAGGTTGATGGTGGTCCTCAAAAGGATACCACCATTGCTCTTAATGAAAAATCCATTGCCAAAAAGACATGGATTCCTCACCTTGGTCAAGAACAAACTGTTAATGTTCTCATGAGCAAACCCAAAGCCAAATTGGCTTGGGTTCCCAAATCTAACTAATTTGCTACTTTGTGCAGAGGGTGTCCAGATGCTTAAATAGCATTTGGTATGTTGACAATGGAGGCTCAATGCACATGACAGGATGCAGATACCTGATAAATAATTTTATCAGTCAAAGAGAAGGATCTGTATCATTGGAACAATGCCAAGGGATATGTGCTAGGATATGGCAATGTCTCTTCTGGCAAAATATAGTTTGACAAGGTCAATCTGGTTGAAAACCTTGAGTACAACTTGCTGATTGTGTCACAAATGTGTGATAAAGGATATTCTTCCTTTTTCACAAAGACAACATGCAAGATCATATCACCAGAAAGCCAGAAGTTGATAGAAAAGATCATTGAAGATCATACTTTGTTGATAGCCAAAAGATGTGGCAATGTCTCTGCAGTGGACATTGAAAAGGACAAAGTACTGAATAACACTGCCTGTTTCTTCTCAAGGGCATCAACTTCAGAGACTGATCTCTAGCACAGGAGACTTGGCCATGTGAACTTTAAAACCATAAATAAAGTCACAAAAATGGGCTTGGTCAGAGGTCTACCCTTAAAAGTATACCAGTGTCAAGAACACTATGTATCCTGTTTAAAGGGAAAACAACATAAGTCCTCCTATAAGTCTGTTGAAGAATCAAAAACAACTGCATGTCTTCAACTACTCCATATGGACTTATTTGGGCCAGTCAAAATCATGAGCCTTGGTAAGAAGAAGTACTGCTAAGTCATCATTGATGACTATTCAAGATTCACATGGGTATTCTCCTTATTTTCTAAGGATGATGCAGCTGAAATCATCAAGTTCTTCATTCTACAAGTAGAGAAACAATACTCTCTTTCTGTCAAAACCATTAGAAGTGACAATGGGACAAAGTTCAGGAACAAAACTCTGGATGAATTCTGTTTGTCTAAAGGGATTATTAGACAATTCAGTGTTCCCAGAACTCCTGAACAAAGTGGTGTGGTAGAAAGGAAGAACAGGACATTAATTGAAGCAGCTAGAACCATGTTAGCTGATTCATGCCTACCATTGTATTTCTGGGCTGAAGCAGTCAACACTGCATGTTATGTTCAGAATAGAGCCCTTGTCAACAAGAGACACTCCAAAACTTCCTATGAAGTTCTTCATGGCATTAAGCCCCTTATCTCCTTTTTTAAGGGCTTTCGGATGTCAATGTTTCATTCTAAACATTAAAGACTTTATTTCATAGTTTGCTGCAAAAGTTGATTCAGGTTATTTTCTTGGTTACTCTTCCAATAGAAAAGCCTACAAGGTTTTTAACTCAAGAACTAAGATAGTAGAAGAAACACTGAATGTAAAGTTCAATGAGTCAAAACACACTCTCATTCCAGCACATCCTGCTGAACTCTTTGACCTTGACAGCTTCCATTTCGGACCTGAAAAGACTTTCACTTCATCTAAACCTATTTATTATGGTGATCAAAGGTTTGATGATGAGGATCCTACACCATGGACTCCTAATAAAGTCATTAAGTCAACTTTTAAAACATCAGAAGTTTCACAAACTTCTGATTCAACAACTGCTGATTTACAAACTCAAACATCTATTTCAGCTCCTACAACTACTGAAGATGTTCAAACAGCTGAACCAGATATTATTAACCTCAGTGGTTTGTTTGAAGAAGTACAAGAGCCACCTACACCTGTCAATAGTTTACAACAACTAATTGAACTTAAGGATCATCCATTGGATCAAATCATGGGTGATATTGCATCAGGGGTTCTCACAAGAAACCAACTTTCCAACTTTTGCTTCTTCTCAGCATTCATTTCTCAGTTGGAACCTAAGAAGTACCAAGAAGCCCTCAAAGACAACAATTGGGTGCAGGCTATGCAAGATGAGTTGCTCCATTTCAGGAAGCAACAGGTCTGGGAAATATGTCCCTTACCACCAAACAAGCTACCAATTGGCACAAGATGGGTTTTTAGGAATAAACAAGATGAGGCTGGTATGATTATCAAGAACAAGGCAAGATTGGTGGTACAAGGTTATTCTCAAGAAGAGGGAATTGACTATGATGAAAGCTTTGCTCAAGTTGCAAGACTTGAAGCCATCAGGTTATTTCTGGCTTATGCAATTTCCAACAAAATTAAGGTTTTTCAAATGGATGTTAAGAGTGCATTTTTGTATGGAAAGATTTAAGAGGAAGTGTATGTCTGTCAGCTACCTGTGTTTGAGGATCCTTCTCATCCTGAGTGGGTGTACAAACTTGACAAAGCTCTTTATGGGCTAAAACAGGCTCCTAGAGCCAGGTATGAAACACTTTCCAACTTTTTGCTCAAAAATAACTTTACAAGAGTCTCCATGGATAAAACTCTTTTCATAAAACGTGTTGGAAATCATGTCTTACTTGTTCAAATTTATGTTGATGATATCATATTTGGTTCAATAAACACAAAACTGTGTGATGAATTTAAGAAACTCATGCACTCAAAATTTGAGATGAGTACAATGGGAGAGTTGCAGTTCTTCTTAGGACTGCAGATTAAACAACAAACAAATTGAACTTTTATACATCAATCTAAATATGTTAAAGAATTATTGAACAAATTTTCTTTACAAGACTGTAAATCATGTTCCACTCCCATGACACCAACCACGTAAGTTGAACCATATGATCAAGGAAAACAGGTTGATCAAACCATGTATAGATGTATGATAGGTTTCCTTTTATATCTAACTACTTCTAGACCAGATATTATGTTTTCAACATGTGTTTGTGCTAGATATCAATCAGCTCCTAGGGAATCACACCTCATTCCAGTCAAAAGAATCTTCAGATATCTGAAAGGAATTCCTACACTTGGAATTTGGTATCCTGCTTCTAGCAATACCAAGTTAATAGCTTTTTCAGATAGTGACTATGCAGGGTGCAAAATGTCAAGAAAATCAACATCTGGTGGTTGTCAATTCTTGGGAAACTGTCTAGTGTCCTGGCAATCAAAGAAGCAAACATCTGTTGCAACTTCAACTGCTGAAGCTAAATACATTGCAGCTGCAAGTTGTACATCACAGATACATAACTTCTTGATTATGGAATCAAAGAGACCAAGACACCATTGCTTGTAGACAGTAAATCTGCCATTAGCATCATTCAAAATCCTGTTCAGTTCTCAAAAACTAAACATATTGAGATCAGGTATCATTTCATAAGGGATTGCTATGAAAAAGGCATGATTGAAGTGAAGCATGTGACAACAGCTAATCAAATAACTGACATATTCACAAAACCCCTTGACACATCAACATTTCAGAAGTTAGTATCCATGCTTGGGATGCTAAATTTGTAAGTGTTTCTTTATTTTTCTGCACATATTTTTATTTTCACTTACATTTGTCTGTCACAAAACTTCTGAAAAACAAAAAGAGAGAAACTACTGATGTACAAAATATCAGTATGGGGATATTTTCTGAAAAATGATTAACTTCTGATAAAATAAACTTCAGAAGTTATGAATAAAGTGTTTATAAAAATTCTCATCAGTTGTTAACAAACTACTGAAGAGAAAATGGGAACTACTGATGATAGTTATTCTTCATCAGCAGTTTTGTCATTAAGGGTAAATCAGACATTTCCCATTTCAGAAGTTTGACCTAGGGCGTTTATAAACTTCTGATAAACACCTTTTCCATCACTTATCCTTTCAATAAGCAAAATTCCCTCCTTCTCTCTCAAAAACACTCTCTAAACCTAACTTGCAAACAAAAACACTGTTCGATCCACACACACAAACCACATGGCTCTTATACTGAAACATGGACACAATCAAAGAGGCTACTTTGAGAAACATGAAGCCTGGTCCCAATACGACGAAATCATTGATTTAGTCGTCAAATCCCAATACTTCACTGCCCTCACCATTGATCCTCCTATCCATACTGAAACTCTTAATGAGTTCTGGGCAAACTACGAGACGGTGACAGTGAATGATCAAGTTATTTCCCTCAAATCAACTATAAAATGGAAAGTAATGGCTACTCTGGGAATTAGACTGGGTCTGGATGATGTGGATGCACCAGATAATTTTTCCAACTCTAAAATTCATTTGACCATGACAGAGTGTGGTTACCAAGGTACTCTCTCACATGTGGATGATCAGATGCCCTTTACTTTTCAACCAATTTTTCATTCCATTGTGAATGAAACAAAATTCAGGGCATTAGCACTTTTCTTTAATGAGTTGGTGTTACATCACCTAAATTCTAAAAAGAAGTTTTTGTTGTATCCAAGGTTCATCATGCACTGCATAATTAAAGAACTTGGAGATGAGGTGCTTGTGGAAAAAACAACTGTTTTAAACCCATTAACCTCACAAGCATACTCAAGGCATAACAAACCAGCTGCCTAGCCAGAAGATGACCAAGGGGAACCAAAAACAGTCCCCATGGAACCATCATCTTCCAAACCCTCACCCAAAAATGCCAAGAAACCCAAACAACAAAAACCAAAACCCACCAACCTTAAAAGAAAGGCAGTTCAGGAAGTTGAGATGCCTGAAACTGCTGATGTGCAATCTGCACTTGTTAAATATGTGACTGAAACATCCTCTCAGTCTCATCCATCTCAAACCCCCAAAACAGCACCAATTACCATTCTTTTCAAAAGAAAGAAATTTAAGAAAACCATAACTACTGACTCTTCTTTTGAAACTGTTGAACCTTTACCCCAAACTACTGAACCAGAACCATCAACCATAGAAATTGCCAAACTTCTCTCTGGGCTAAAAGAGACTATCCCATCAAAACATGCCAGTCCCCAACAACCACATCAAACAAGGGACATACCTTCAGACTTTGACATGAATGTGGATGTCTTTAGCCCTAACCCAAGATATGAGGATGAACCAGGGTTTCTAAGGCTAAACTTAGGGACTTGTGGTACATTTGAGGCTACTACTACTCATTTACCACCCAGTGGTGGATTTGAGGACAGAAGTAACATAGCTACGACCTCACTTGTGGCAACTACTGTTGAAGGCTTAATGCCTAAGGTAGGAAATCCTTAGAACCAAGAAACAGAGGTTCATGAAACAACTGGGTTGGGCCCAGCTCATGGTAGAACTGATAATGTCCTCATTGAGGATGTCATTAGAGATTCAGATGTTTCCATTAATTTGGATGATGATTCACACCCCACAAAACATGAATTGACGGCTGCTAGTGAAGGTCCTGAATCTGGTGTCTCTAAGCTCAAAGAGCTGGTCACACCAGATCAGGTTAAAGTCCACTTAATCCCTGATTCCCCTAAAGTGGCATCTTCAGTACATTATGAAGATCACCCAAAAACACCCCCTCACTAAAAATGCCTACCCAATTCCCTGGGTCATCTAGCATAGACATGAACCACCTATGCAGCCCGAATGGTCCCCTATACCCGATGATGAACACCCTAATAGCCAATCACCTCAAATCTTTCACAACTTCTTGGGAGTTGAAAACCACAACTCAATTTGAGGTGATAAACAAGAAACTAGGTAAGCAGTCCAACAAAATTGACAACAATTCAGGACAACTTGCTGAGTTATCTGGTAGAACTTCCAAACCTAGCAGGCTTCTAGAAGTGGATGAAGCCAAAAAGGGGGAGAAGATTAAGGAACAAAGGGAGTCAGTGGAAGTCAGGATAAAGGCAAGAGTGGCTCTATAACAACAACATCTGATAGAAAAATCCCAAAAAGAAAAAGAAGATCAAGATAGGCTTCTTTCTACAACTGAAGTTGAAGTTTAACCTTCCCAAGGCCATAATTAAGAAACTTCTGAAGACTCAGAAAGTACTGAAGACAATCCTTCCGTAGTTGATACGTCTATCAACACTTCAGCAATTAACACTTCCAACATACAAACTACTGAAGAGCCTTCCATGGCAACTGAACAACAACCAACTCCTATTCCAAAACCTACAACCACTCAAATGAGTGTACTAAACCATTCTCCCATTTCAATGTCCAAAGAACTACCTGTAACACCCCAACCGATGGCGGAAACATCGAGGTGTCACGTAGTGACGATTGTCGACTGTTTAAACCAAAAGTTTTGCAACTGAAAGTGTATGAGTGTAAAAGATAAATTTTCGCAGTTTACTCGAACTTTGTGATATAGTTGAAAGAATAGTAGTAATGCATGAGAATACATTTTTGGAAATCGAAGTGTGTTTTAGATTCAAAACAGGTTCATGTGGAAATATTTCGTACGTACACATTTTCATGTGTTTACGAGAAGTCGAGTTTGAAAAGCGTTATAAGGCATATTATTAGTTGCAAATTTCTCCCAAAAACATATTTCAGATATGTCATATGAAAACAAAAGGTTTGCATTTGACTGGTAAAATATGCAATGCAAGTTTATAAAATGCAAGGTGGAACCATTTCATGAAGTATGTGTAAATCTAATGTGTTTCGACAGACCAAGATTAAAAATGGCGTGAAGGTTGTGAATGATCCCAGATGCCTTGACAAATTTTGGCAAAAAAATAGAATTTTCCGTATTTAAACATTTTTTTAAATTATAGGTTGAAATCTTATTAAAGTCAAAAATTTTAATTGTTATGAAATATTTGAGAGAATCTAAGTGTTACTCGTCAGGACTTGGTAAACTTGAAACCTTTTAGTTATCAAACTTTTACGAAATTTGTATATTGAAAGATAATTTGTTGATAAGGTTTGTTAAGGCATTTCTTTGGGCTCATAGCGGGCTACTTGTTTCAAGGCACAAGGTGTAAATAATGGGGGTACTAATCTGGTGAATAGGCTTTGTGAAAAGACATACAGGATAAGTTGCCAAGTTAATCGTTTTAAAGAGTAATGTACTAGTGCGTATTATGTTGATAGACATTTATGATATTATAAGTATTGTGGGAGACACTAGGGGATACTAAAGGTCATAGTTTAATGATATACTGTGACTTCGATCCAGTAAGTTTGTAAACATGAAGATATAAAACAGGTTGAATAATAAGTTTGGGAAAACATTTTCATTTTTTAACCGTATGATGACGCAACATTCCTAAAATCATAATGTGGTCGAAGTCAAGCACCTACGAACGCCCTAGTGCGTGTAAGTCACTAAGTCTATAGCGTGTGTTTTTCCGACAAGTTGTACACCCAACACCCAACACCACCATTTACATATAATTCCCCGTTTAATTAAACATATGTCCTAGGTCCGTTGGTGATGCATTACCCTCGTTACAAGTTACATTTATACTTTCATGAATATTAATTAACTTGTATAATATTATTCTCGACTCGGCTCATTTGACGTATAATTATTTTCCCAATAAATAATTATACTAAGATCTTGTCGATCGATATAATATTTTCAACACTCGACTCGACTCACTTTACCGTATATTTATTTTCTCATTAAATAAATATACTAGGATCTCGTCGATTCGATAATATATTTTTATTGTCAAGTCCATACGCTTGTTTCAAACGTTTAATCGTTAGATTATTTACGTTATTTTTCTCCGACGAATAAATTCCAACACTTAGGAAAGTGTTATGTATTTTTCATCCGAATTAAAATATATATACTCATCTTCTCATTGGACGTAATAATAATTTACTTGTTCGTCCGTTTTTACGTTTTAGTCCGTTAACATGTCCATATCCGATTACTTAACGTATATTCATATATTGTTAATTTTTTCCAAGTTCCACAATATATGTATTCTTGAAATTTATTCCCCTTTGTAATTTCTACATATATTACTTGGGAGTTTTATAAACACATTGTATTTTTATTACCGAGACTTGGTTACTTATATATAAAAAATGCTCCAACACTTTTATATTCCCATTTATATAAAAGTGTTCATTTTTATATAAGTTCTTCCAAGTTTTTAATTTGTCTAACATTTTCATAAAAACCTTTGTTTTTATATACTTCCACATGTTAGAAAATCTATATTTTTATAAAACTCCATTTTATAAAAATACATCTTTATACAAGATACATATGTGTATTTGCTATTAGTTACCAAATCCACCTTGGAAAGTAATCATTTTACACTTTTGACACTAAACTTTCCATAGTTATATTTTTAGATACAAGTTTCTAAAAATATCATTTTAAGTCCCTCAACTTTTAAAGTTACTAAAATAGTCCCTTAACTTATAAAAGTTACATTTTCCATTCAATCTTTCAAGATTAACAATTTTCTACTAAACTAGTGGACTTTAATTGATCAACTTTGTCATGTTGGTTTATTTTTATGTTTCAACACTTTTAATAGTCTTTAATCACCTCATTAAGGATACTAATAGGTGTAATTAGTGTATTTTGTCCAACATGTCCAATTTACATTTTTCAAGTGTATAGACTTTGAAGATGTGAAATTTGTGTAACTTGTTTTCTAACAACATCAACACTATACATAGTCTTAGATGCTTATATTATGATGAGTAAAACTATATTCAAGTTCATTCAAGTTTCAATAACAAGCTATATTTAATTCACCATTTTCTTTAAGTCTTTATGAACTTTATAAAACTACAAGAATAAACACACATCCATCACCAATTTTCGGCCCATAACACACACTTGTAACACCATTTTAGTCTTTAAAATCAAATGTTTTATCATGTAAAGCTTTATCAGGTTATCCCCTTGTACAACTTGCTCCTAGATAATAAACATAAACTTTTAAAGACAAGAGCAAGATCAAGAATACTTACAACTCGCATAAGGCTAGGGAAGTTAAAAATGCTTGATTTTGATGGAGTTTAGTGTGTTCTTCGTATGTGGTTAAGCTCTTAGCTTGAAACACACAATGGGGGTTTGGAAGATGGATGTTTATGAAAGAAATTAGAGTGTTAAAACTTGAAGGAAAGTGTGTGTGTGGTCTTGAGAGTCCACGGCTCAAAGGAAAAAGAAAAGAAGAGTTTTGATCAAATTTTTAAGTCTTGTGATATCTTATAGATCATACATGATCTTTATCAATCTTTCAAGATTTAAAAGATCCAACACTAGATATGAATCTTATATAATACGGAGATGTGTACTTAGAATGATCTTGGGTAGATTTATTGAGGGTGTTTGGCCAATTGATATCAAGGAAGATGGAGGATTTTATAAATCTCACAAGTACCTCAATATCTTGTAAAATATCTCATCCAATCTTTCGATATCTCTTATAATCTTTGTGTATTTTTTTGAAAAAAAAAATAAAAGAAGATGTGTGTGTGTGATGATCTACGGCTCCAAGGAAAGAAGGAACAAGGTTCTCTTTTTTTTTTTTTTTGAAAATGAAATAATGAAACATGGGTTTATATGAGATCTTAAAGTACACATACTCATTTTAAATCTTCTACACCATGTTCCATGTCTAATAAAATCTCATTACTTGCAAGAAACATATATCTAGATATGGTGAATCATGGTGGCCGATTATGGCTTGGATTTGGGGTCCCACTCCTTTTTTTATCATATGTTATATTATATATTATTTTAAACGCGGTTCGGTTCAGTTCGGTTATGATTACGCGATATTTCAGACACTTAATTAAGCCTCAACTACCCTTAAACAATGTCTAGTTTAAGTGTTAGTTGGTTGGTTAGGCTTTCGTTGGGAGAAATTATAATTTATACGTGTATCGGGTGCGGTGCGCGCACTTTATTCGTTACCGGGAGATTTGTATTTGTAGTTTTTACTTATTGTTTTGGAGTTCCAAAACACATTATATTTCATGAAAATACCCTTTATTTTATATCCTGGGGGTTCGGGATCCTTTTCGTTTATTTCATTTTTACCGGGTAATCACCAACGTCCGTTCCGGACAAGTTTATTCGCACATGATTCCATCATGCTTCAACGTTAAACGTGTGCATTCCTATGCATCTTATGGGGAATTTGCTATTCTCTAAGGCTAAATTAATCCAATTAATTTAAATATGCACTTAAACCGTTAATTACATATACTAATTACGTACGGAATCACATCGATTTTTTCCGGATGTTACATTCTCCCCCCGTTAAGAGAATTCCGTCCCGGAATTCAGTTCAAGTTGTCCATTACAATAGTATCCTTGAACAGGGCGAGTTGTTTGCGATTCACGAGATCTTCTCTTTCCTAAGTGAACTTAGGTTCACGCTTAGTGCTCTCACAAACACAGTATCATGATCGAACTGCGACTAAGCTCTTGGACATCCCAATTGGGCACATCTATCGGTTTCCCGAAATAGTAGAGCTTAACGTCAATCGGACTTTCATCGGTCGAGGAATTGATAATGCTTCCTCAGGCCAGATTTGCGGGATTCGTCAAGAGTCCCACTAAGCTCTTGCAATATTTCGAGCTTAATCATCACGAGACCAATTTTGATCGATATCTCCGTGCCACTGGAGTATCAAGAATTTGGCCTACTATAATTTCTATGCTTATCGACACCCTCTCAGAGTATAACTCTCAGTGAAAACCTATTACGAGTTCGAAGTTCTTAAGGCCTACGCCTTGTCTGTATGACTTCTTAATAGGTTCGCATCTCATCCAAGCAGTCCTTAATCTGCAAGATTTATTGACCATCACTTGAATAACTCAAACCAGGCTATGTGTCTATCTCCGTCTGTCATTCGACGTACTAGAGACATACACGTATTCCCTCCAAAGGGCTTTGAGCAGTACACCCCGAACGCTGGGATGATAATTCCTATCACATCGGAAATTCTGGTGATGAAGCACACGAATTCGATGTGCCACGGACATCAATCGTGTCAACACGGAACAACTCTATCAAGTACATTCAGTTTGTCTGAGAATGACAAGCCATACTCATCTCAAATCGAGTATTTGATGCTTGTCTACAAAGTTTGTCGGACTTGAGGTAAAGTGACTACTACAATCCGATATAGTAGAAGTCGGTAATCCAGTGTCTAGCCACGACTCTCCAAGAGTATAGGTAGCTATCCATATGCCTCATCTCGGAGCTACAGATGAGTAAGGAATGAGAGGGTTCCAAACAACAATCAATCATCACTTGGGTCACATCCCGACCACGGGACTCCTCGGGTGGCATAGTAATGTTAAACATGTGATCTTACTGCACCACATAATGGTCATAAAAGTCCCCTTGGAAACCTCATCGGGTATTCCATTTTATTTATCCTTCGGCTCGACTTACTTTACCGTATATTTATCTCCCCACTAAGATAAATATACTAGGTTCTTGTCGACCGAACAACTACATTAAAAATGGGACTTTATTTCCGTAGGATCCTCTAGGTACTGATTTGCTACCTCCCACCCGAGCAATTGTGGTTAATTGTACTAGGGCGTCTAGAAGGGACTGATGGAGGTCAAAAGTTTTTGCGTTGCTTTCACCCCTTAGTTCCCTGACAGTAAGCAGTGTATATATGACACCCGGGCCGTACGATTCCACAATTCGTGAGAATTAAAAACCGTCTTAACACAAATGAGTAGAGGCTCACGTCACCTCATCACATTGGTCAACACGAGAATGATGCATATGAATCATCACGATATGGTTGCCGCAACAAACAGGGGGTAGGGTTTCAACAACATCTTGACACGCTGGTCTCCACCGAAACGGTATATAGAGAATCGGTAGCCACTTAAAACAAGGCTATCCAGTACTTTTCCTGTTAGACGTGCCTTACGGGCACTGATGTCCTATCGTCATTAGCAACCAGTAAGTCAATTCTGAATAATACAGGCCATACGCCCTTCAACGAACTATCAAATATGATGCAGGATTTGAGTGAAAGGAGTCCTGAAACCGGAACCCTCACTCATCGAAGGTTCCATCTCTTCGGAATCTTTCGAGGTAAAAGGTGAACTCGAGTCATAGATGATTGCATTTGGCATAGATTTCACATTTGGCTTGACGGATTCATGCGCCAAAGTTGTTACTTAAAAGAAATGAACGAACAACTGAGGTCGCGCCACAGGCAATAGTCTTGAGCCTTCCCATAAGGCATCCCATTCAACAACTCGGATAGTCACCCATATGGGTGCAATATGTAATCTTTCAAGCTCATCTTGATTAGTCAGGTACCATACACACTGACCTGGCAGTTCACATCACTATGGTGTCTCCAACAGTGTCTGTCAAAGACAAGGGATTTCGCTCTAACGCGAGCAATGCTACTAAAGGATAACTGGGAACACTAGTATCGACCCAAGGTCGAAATGGTTCCATTATTCCAAGAACCTACGCAACAACACCAAGGTAAGATAAACCTACCATCAGAGGAATAACCACATTAATCAAAGAGCCGAGATGATCAACCACCTCAACACGGTAGGGTAGCACCTTTATAGAGTAGACAATGTCATATGCCCTTCAGGATTCAGAGTTTCATAAAACCTCCGACTCATGTACCAGGGACTCCACCACTGCACACGCCTTGGGTGGGTCCACACTGGCATTTCTGTAGCCATCGGCATGTATGATGTCAGACGAACCCAGTGGGAAGAGCAATAATGAATTGAGTCTTTCAACTTTTATTGGTCCCAAAGGTATGGGTCATAATATTGCTCATAATCACTTGATACCTTCAGAGTTCAAGACGAATTCGAAATCCCTTATTACGAGCCTCGCCTCCTCATGTGTGGATCCCGGGATTTCTTCTCGACTTGATTCGGGTGTGGTTAGTCGACCAAAATGCGCGTAAAAAAAATTAAGGCTGGATATGGCGTCACTAATGCCTTAGATTCCGAAGATGTAACGCTCATGAAATGCGTGAGCATATCAAGGGTCGACAAATGATTCGGTCAATTACCCAAACAATCATGAGATTCGGACTTTAGGGGGATACACGTGCAATCACTAAGACTATAGTGTCTTAGTATGACTCCCAGGAAGTCCGTTAGACACCCAAAATCTCACATTATCGATGTCGGCACTACACAATCGAACAAATAGAACAATGACAGCAATGAGGGATTTAGGTGATGTCTCCATCCCGAGGGAACCAATAGTGAAGCGAACGACAAGTCATCATGTCATCAAGGTAATCCAACAGCCGCCGCAATACATCCATGGAGCAACACGATATTAGAAATAACACGACATGATAGCAACACATCCACGAAACACATCAATAAGGGAACACCGCACAGGAACAACACGATAACAGAGAAGCATGTCAACCAGGTAACACTACAACAGGATCCGCATGACACACAGAAACACGACCGCAAGGCTACACTACTGCAGGAGCAGCACAACAACAAGAATGCATCGTCGACAATGCAACGCAACCACATGGATACGCAATCGGCAAAATAATGCAACTACAAGCATACTCAAATGCTGGGGGTAACACAACAGCATGTATGCACACGACAATATGACACTCAATATGGAAGATCTACAGTCCACATCAACAGGATGCTCCGTTATGGTTAGCACGCATCCCCGTGCGTCTCAGATCACTTGTGGGGGCGGGATTTGCATCCGTACCTTCGGCCTCGAACCGATCTTCCATAGGCTCAATGGTAGGAATGGTTAGATTGGCTGGCGCATCAGTCGTCATAACATAAATGGGAACGATGGGTTCCACATAAATTAGCTGACTTCTCAAGCCGATGTTGTTCATAGAGAGAACGACCGTAGGCTTGGTATGAGTCACTCAAACGATAGCAACAACAACATCGATAGTCTCAACCGAGGCCTGAGAACCATCGATAATGTTAGGCTTGCTAAGAGCCCAAGGAATGATAGCGAGTAGTTCAATGAAAGCCTCAAAGAAAATGGAGTTAACAACAACGAATTTAACAGGGACACAGACATGGTCATAGCGGCTTGGCATAGGTCATAGAGACGTCTTCGTTAACGACATTCACTTCTGCAGGAGCCTCAAATACACCAACAACATCAACTCGAGAAGAGCCACAGAAACAACAACAAGAAGAAGCTTGACATGAGTTACAGAAACAATTGTGACGAATCTAGCGGATATTTAGGGAACAACAACAGCAACAAGCTCGACAAGAGTTACACACTTAGTAATGACAACAGGATTCGCTTGGGCCCTAAGCCAATGATAGCAGCAACAACAGCAGGCTTGGCGGAAACCTTAGACTTATCGTAGTTATTAGATGTATGGTAAATAGTATCTATAGGACCTAAAAACCAACCTACATCTTTTTCAGTATCAAAAATAGTGGTCACAACAAGAATAGTAAGTAGAGGTAGAAGGATCACGATTTATTGAGACACCTCGATAAAATGAAAACGATACCGACTCTGGCAAACCAGCCGAGTCATCCTTCTCATTAGGGTCTTCTTGCATCTTATCTTGGCCCTAGCACCGGTAGTCATTAGCTGAAATATCTCTCCGCCACCTAAGCGAGGCCATTGAACTTTCTTCCTGATAGGCCACGCAGTAAGAGTATCAAAATATTACAAGAGATTAGACATGTCACATTGTTCGTAGAATGGATCTTACCACCTTAGTTTATAAACCACCATGACAAGGGAACACATTGTCTCAATATCTATGGGGATTGATGGAAAACACTTCGCATCAATTGTCACTCCAAATAGATAACAAGTTTTATCATCACGACGAGGGTGACGGACGTTCAACATTGCAACAAGAGCAATGGAATTGTCGTTCCATGGGTAAGTTTAATTTAACAGAATAACGTGACCACTTCCAGTAGTCCGTCATTTGATTTTCGAGGGGGTTTTCAATGTCAGCAGAAGCGTCTTGCGACATTTGACAATTTCAGAACACACCTTTATGATTACGATTCCCGAAGTGTGGTTTCACTCCCCAGGATTTATGACAGATTCAGACGCAACACGCACGTTGAACATACTTAGGCGTTCACCTAGTGAAAAGATACTACCAATAATCCTTGAAAAACAAACAGGAGGTAGATAGAGGAGTCTTATGATGACTTTTGCACCCCAAGAAAGTAATATGATACAAGCACCAATATGCTAAGCCCATCACAAATCATCTTCCGAAATACGATCCAATGCTATTGCAGGGGGGGGGGTTGAACCACACTTGAACACTCAATACATCGAGCAGTGGCTTCCTATGAGTTAATCGTATGCACTTCCGAGTGAGTCCATAGCCAAACGCCGACTGGGGCTTGTTGTTCCACTACACGCCGCCATCATAGCACTGGCAAACGCTGTCGCAGTTGTGATTAGTGGCCGAAATTTTCGAGATCATCGAAGTTTAGCAAGGCCCTATGACTCGTAGATGTGCGATACGGCTGATTGATTTCGCAATCAGTCCACGACTGCATGGGAACAACCAATACTGTCGATTAAGACAAGGGCTATCGAGCCTTCCAAATAACAATGATCAAGCTTCCTAACTCAACAACTTTGATTATGTCCTCCAATGGAGAAGAAAATACTCGACCCTTGAAGACAACTTGGGCATGTGTTAGATCGAGAACGACTTATTCACAATAGCAACATAGCAGCACACGGGCCACGAGTCTCATATCTGATCTACACAGGGTCTCGTGCTCAAAACGTACTAGTTTTGTAGGGGTACACCCTAGGTCTTCACTGGGTTCCAAGTTTAGCATTACACGCATCGTACCAGACATTCATCTCTTTGGTAGGCAGTGCATTCTCGCACGCCCGCTCCTTTGGATGAACTATGTGGTGAAGGCATTCACTCCTATACAAGAAAGCTTTCGTGTCCTGTCCCTATCCGATATGAGGGTTTACGTCAAATTACTCACATGAATAGACGTTCGAGCTCTTCCGTGTTCGTACCTTAGAGGTAATGTCGAAGAAAACTCATTAAGTTTGCTAGGATCAAAATCAAGGGACGTCGACGAGACCTCCCATTTAACCCATTGGCCAATCAAAAACTAAAACCGAATCTTAAGAACAAGAACAACTAAGACAAGGAGTGATTACCAATCCCGACCCTAGCGCCCACCAAGGTTACCGTGCACCCCAAACTATTATTACGTGTGCACCCATAATGATAATTTGTGTTGCCAGGTAATCTTGTTGCCTGCTAGTTCCGAGATTCCTGATCCAAAAACAAAGATTTCATACAACATCCTTCTGATCATCCATTAGCGCGATAGAGATTAGTCCTTCCGATCATCCCGTCTACAGATAATCGAGTGAGCTCCCCGTAGACTACAACATCCTTCCCACTTGCTAGTACCGGTGATCGATGCGAGAGTGGACTAAGGTGAAGCGTGAAACGACATCCTTACTGGCAAAATATCTGTACTAAGTATATGTATTAACTAATCTTAGAAAATCGGATTACTATGCAACATAAACATTCTTATCCATATTTTCTAATACTTCATATATTGACACACATGGCTAGTCGGTCGGAATTTCCCCTTGTACATCCCATGTACAAATTTCTTTCTTTTCTAAAAATATTTTGTTGTGTTTTAGTTTTTGAAAACTTTGTTTTTGAGCCGAAACCAGTTATAGTCCAGATTTTACAAAATGCTAGTTCGCTATAACCTTGGCTCTGATACCACTTCTGTCACACCACGCCAATGGCGGAAACACGAGGTGCAACGCTCGAAAGCATATCAAAGTCAAGATTAACACAAACTATATTTAATTAGAAAAGATCAATTTATTAGGATGTCAAAAATGAGTATCTCGTTACAATATTCCACAACACGTTACATAAAACAATGAACATTAAGTTTCAATGTGGGGTGTTTCCGTTTATGTTCCAACCCGATGGTAACAATAGAGACATCCCGAATTCCACCGCACTAGCCTCATACTATTCAACACTTAGTTACCTGAAAGATATGTTTAAAAAGACGTCAATATATAAAATATTGGTGAGTTCACAGGTTTTAGTTTCATAATAACAACATTTTTATACCCTGTGCAGATCCCGCACAATTTGTGGCATCTGTAAGGAGTAGCTAGCTCCTACAAACTACAATGATGAGCAATCCCCTGAGTCCCATAACCAAACCAAGACTAATAAATATGCCCCGCGATCACCAGTTGTTTCTCGGCAAATAACAACTTAGTTCAGAATACGTGCACCCCAGGCATACGCCGATGCATAATCGACGCTATCGATTAGGGGTGGGCCTTGTCAGGCACGAATAGTACTATCCAAATATTCCTTCTGTTTCATTTTTCTGAATTAATGGTTACAGTAGCGAGGACTCAACCCCGAGTGGCGAACACATAACAAAACTCAAGTACTCATCATGCTACTCATCACATTTTAACCTTTGAAAACATTTCAACATGTGATAACTTTTGACAAACATATCTTTCCCCCAATTAAAACAGTAAAATGGGGCCGTGAAACTCACCTGATGTACAGCGTATAATCAAATAGCAGAGAATAGCACGTCTGAGGTCAAGCACCTACGAACGCCCTAGTGCGTGTAAGTCACTAAGTCTATAGCGTGTGTTTTTCCGGCAAGTTGTACACCCAACTCCCAACACCACTATTTACATATAATTCCCCGTTTAATTAAACATATGTCGCAGGTCCGTTGGTGATGGATTACCCTCGTTACAAGTTACATTTATACTTTCATGAATATTAATTAACTTGTGTAATATTATTCTCGACTCGACTCACTTGCCGTATAATTATTTTCCCATTAAATATTTATACTAAGATCTTGTCGATCGATATAATATTTTCAACACTCGACTCGACTCACTTTACCGTATATTTATTTTCAAATAAATAAATATACTAGGATCTCGTCGATTCGATAATATATTATTATTATTGTCAAGTCCATACGCTTGTATCAAACGTTTAGTCGTTAGATTATTTACGTTATTTTTCTCCCACGAATAAATTCCAACATTTACGAAAGTGTTATGTATTTTTCACCCGAATTATATATTTTAAATCCTTTAAAATACATATACTCATCTTCTCATTGGACGTAATAATAATTTACTTGTTCGTCCGTTTTTACGTCTTAGACCGTTAACATGTCCATATCCGATTACTTAACGTATATTCGTATATTGTTAATTTTTCCCAAGTTCCACAATATATGTATTTTTGAAATTTATTCCCCTTTGTAATTTCTACATATATTACTTGGGAGTTTTATAAACACATTGTATTTTTATTACCGAGACTTGGTTACCTATATATAAAAAATGCTCCAACACTTTTATATTCCCATTTATATAAAAGTGTTCATTTTTATATAAGTTCTTCCAAGTTTTTAATTTGTCTAACATTTTTATAAAAACCTTTGTTTTTATATACCTCCACATGTTAGAAAATCTATATTTTTATAAAACTCCATTTTATAGAAATTCATCTTTATATAAGATACATATGTATATTTGCTATTAGTTACCAAATCCACCTTGAAAAGTTATCATTTTACACTTTTGACACTAAACTTTCCATAGTTATATTTTTAGATACAAGTTTCTAAAAATATCATTTTATGTCCCTCAACTTTTAAAGTTACTAAAATAGTCCCTTAACTTATAAAAGTTACATTTTCCATTCAATCTTTCAAGATTAACAATTTTCTACTAAACTAGTGGACTTTAATTGATCAACTTTGTCATGTTGGTTTATTTTTATGTTTCAACACATTTAATAGTCTTAAATCTCCTCATTAAGGATACTAATAGGTGTAATTAGTGTATTTTGTCCAACATGTCCAATTTACATTTTTCAAGTGTGTAGACTTTGAAGATGTGAAATTTGTGTAACTTGTTCTCTAACAACATCAACACTATACATAGTCTTAGATGCTTATATTATGATGATTAAAACTATATTCAAGTTCATTCATGTTTCAATAGCAAGCTATATTTAATTCACCATTTTCTTTAAGTCTTTATGAACTTTATAAAACTACAAGAATAAACACACACCCATCACCAATTTTCGGCCCATAACACACACTTGTAACACCATTTTAGTCTTTAAAATCATATGTTTTATCATGTAAAGCTATATCAAGTTATCCCCTTGTACAACTTGCTCCTAGATAATAAACATAAACTTTTAAAGACAAGAACAAGATCAAGAATACTTACAACTAGCACAAGGCTAGGGAAGTTAAAAATGCTTGATTTTGATGGAGTTTAGTGTGTTCTTCCTATGTGGTTAAGCTCTTAGCTTAAAACACACAATGGGGGTTTGGAAGATGGATGTTTATGAAGGAAATTAGAGTGTTAAAACTTGAAGGAAAGCGTGTGTGTGGTCTTGAGAGTCCACGGCTCAAAGGAAAAAGAAAAGAAGAGTTTTGATCAAATGTTTAAGTCTTGTGATATCTTATAGATCATTGATGTATTGTAAAATACATCTATTTGCAGTGTAAAGTTTGTGTAATTTTCGAGTCGTTTAAATAGTGTTTTTATTAGTTTTAGGCTTGTACCGGTCTATTTTATCTAGTATAGGTTTTTATAGATTTTTATTAGTTTTGGGTTTTTTTTAGTACTTATGTATTTATTTTAATTTGTGTAGGTGTTCATGGACGTTGGAGCGTAAACTAGTAACTTTGGCCAAGTCAAGAACACCCGAGTCGAGAGCACGGAGTCATACTACTATATATAATAATAATAATAATAATAATAATAATAATAATAATAATAATAATAATAATAAAGGAAAAAAAAAAGGTGTTGTGAACTTTTGTCGAGCCCAAGGCCCAAGAGCTTTTGGAGGGTTTTTTAAAGGAGGCCAGCAAAAATAAGGAGAGCTTCGATATTTTTTCGGAAGGAACATTGTATTTTGGGGGACTCCAACAGAGAGCCGCAGAAGATATTATTCGGAGGAGAGCCACATCGACGTCAACAGCAGGTGGCTTGGAAGGCAATATTATTATTAGAGAGGCAGCGATATTATATTGAATCGAGTACAACAGCAAAAATATTGAGAGGGAGGCAAGTCAGGGATCAAAGGTTCGAAGCCAGGGAGCGAGTATTCGGATGTCAATCATTCGGTTTTTTCGTTTCTTTATTATCTTTGTTCTAGACCATGATTGCTGAATTTTTATTTGACTTTGTTTCTTTTTTCAAGATGATTTGTTGGCTAAAACTTTTATAGTTACCTAGGCTAAGACAAATAACTGTGTTTTAATTTGATTTTTCTATGGTTTTTGGAACGTGTTTTGGATTTATGATCTAGTAAAGATCTTGATTTCTCTAGATCTGGTGTATATGCGTATTTATTATTTTCTTATTGTAACTTATTCACTCCACTTGCACTTTTGTGAATGTCTTTCATGTGTGAGTGCTAGTTAGGTTGCAGACTTTGTGTAGCAACTAGTTTATGGTCAATAGTCGCGAGTTAACATAGGAGTGGAATTTGGTGGTTAGAAGATTTTAGGTATTCTACCAAGTTCAATAGCTGTGAGGTGAGGGCTTGTTGGTATGTCTAGGTTGTTAGATTGCTAGGTTAGAGGCTTTGTGAGAAGATCTGCCTAGTTTCCCTTTCAACTCTTGCATATCAAGTTAGATCTAGGCTTCAATAATTACCCGTTGCACCTAGTGTAGTGAGGCTTTCGCGCTGTGAGGTAGATTGTCTAGCGGGTACTCGATCATAAGAGTTAGATAACCTGTGAGGGTTTGTACTCCAACCGGTAGTTTAACAGCACAAAAATATTCTAGTGTTTCTCCTTGAGAAGGGTCGAGGGTGTCTAGTTTATTCTTGATGTTTAGTATTTTAAGATCCCGGTTCCAATTCAGTTCCATAACCTTATAAGCTTACCAGGCATAGTTAGGAGTCTGGTCTAGGTAGTGTCTTGTCATCATCTAAATTCGGCTCAGCTAAGTTCTCGTTTTTTTAGTTCACTTTAGCTCGTCTTAGTTAACCTTTATTTTATAGCAATTTATTTTTCAGTAAAACCACCCTTTAAAATAATAAATAGTTTTATTTCAGTTTTAGGATAAGTCATCGAGTCTAGTTTTTGTTTTCCATTAGAGTCTCGTGGGTTCGATATCCGGACTTACTTTAGCTATACTAGAGTCGATAGGTTCACTTGTTTGTCAGTAGTTTAGTTTTAGAGAGTCTAGAGTATTACTAGGTGTCTAGTTTTAGGTTTAATTTAGTTATTTTTATTAAACTACTTTTAGCACATCAAGTTTTTGGCGCCGTTGCCGGGGACTCTTGGCGATTGCGTTTAGTAGCTTTGATTACACTTATCTGCTATATCTGTGCTACTTGTATTTTGTGTAGAGTCTGTCTTTTTGTATAGTGAGTCGTAGGAGTCTAATTGTTTGTGTATTTTAATTTCTTTCGAGTCTGTAAATATGTTTGAAATTTGTGGAGGACCCTATTTTACCATTAGATTTCCACAAATTGTGGGGTCCTCTGCACATTATTGTGCTAATTCCTTTGTGCAACCGCAACCATATTATTCACAGGGTTGTCCTACATATTATTATGATGACTCGTATCAGCAGCCACATTACAATCAGTTTTCTGGTCAGTTTTCTGGAAGCACTTCTTGTGAGGATAGTGGTAATGATTGGAGTGAAATCAAAAGTCTGTTGACATTATTAGTTGCTAAAGATGAAAATACCCAGAAAATGTTAGCAGAGCATGACATCCTCTTGAAAAACCGACATGTTGCTATTTTGGATCTCCAACGAACATTAGAAGACATATCTAGGAGATTAGATGAAGAAGAAGAAAAAGGAAAAGTTCAGCAAAAGCAGCTGCCTAAAGTTGGTTATACATATGATGAGGAGGGCAACTACCTCGGTTACATGAATGCTCTGGGGAGTTGTTCCTAATGTTTCCAGAAGAAGGGAAAGAGCCGATCATGAAATACGCTGATGAGTCAGATGAAGAAATCATCCCAGTCACGGAGACGAAAATGGACGTTGAAGTCCCACCTCCAGTGCCACAGGTTACTATATATGATTTTGGGAGTGACTCTGATGAAGAGGACGACGAAGAAGAATGGGTGGCGTATCAGCGGTCGTTTATGAGCAAAGAAGGGATTGAAGAAGAAGTGGAATTGGGAGATTCCGTTGGTATGATGTTTGGTGGAGAGGAAGACAATGAGATGGGTGAGAAGTCATTGTCTGAAGAGGATGAGTTTTTAGATCTGGAGTTAGAGGGCTTTCCTGTTTATGAAGATTTAGGGGAGTCTGATCCTGATGGAGATATGGCATACCTAGACGCCCTACTCGAAGGTGAACCGACAGACATGACTGAACCTGCACCAGATGAAAGAAATAAGTGTGGGGATCATCCCATGGAAATGGTGGTAGAAGAAGCACACCATAGCTGGCCCGCGGTATTAGTGATAGATGGAATTTCAAAATCAACAACACCACGGGAGAGGGCAAGGAAGAGAAAAAGAAAGGATCGGAACCGGAAAAGGATCGAAGACCGGCACGATTTGGAGAAGAAGCAGCCACTAAAGTTCAAGCATGATCAGTCGTCTTGCTACATGCCACACATTCGGTTCATTCCAGGTAAGTTTAAATATTGGTGGCCCAACCCGTTTAAATTCAATAAAATATTTCTCAATTCCACTAATATAATTTTGTTAATTAATAGGGACCGGGTGGAATTAAACGGGTTGGATCGGGTCCAGATAAAAGAGAAGCCCCCTGATTAAGTTTAAGTGTGGGGAGGCTCTGTAGAGTTTGTAAATTTATATTTATACTTATTTTTTTTCTAGCTTTTCATTTTTTTTTGTGGTCCGTCGTTTGGTAGTGGTTCATAGTTTTTTTTATCTTTCTATTTTATCTTTGTTTTTGTGTCTTTGAGTCTGTTTGCGTGTTTGCTTGGGTAGAGGAAATTTCACCATGAGTGGATCCCATGTATCATCTTTATATATATTTATGAGTGGGAGTTTTGGTAAAGGTTTGGGTAATAAAAGAGATTTTTTCTTAAAAAAAAAATTAAATAAATAAATTAACTTTCTGTGAAAAAAGGCTTTTCACGTAATGTAGGAGTCTGGGCTGACATGTTCGCCTCATGCGACCAACTATTACCCCGGAAAGTTATATATTTTTTTCTCGCTTGCGACGCGTGTTGTGATCACCAGTGTCCTTCACGTTGAGCGAGAACCAGATTTTTTTTTCTTCTACCCATTTGGTTCTACCATCATTCACCGCCATTTTGCCAAGCAGGTACGTCTTCTTGCTTGTTGTTATATTATAAGTCTAAGTTAGTAGTTTGATTCTTTTTAATTTTTTTGTGGTTCGGTATTATGCTCGGGTTTTGTTTGTTTCTTTTTGCGCAGGTTTGGATTGCACCACCCGTACTCAATCTCCATTCGGGTGATTCCAGAGCTGTTTATCATTTGTCAAGGCAAGCCTAGAGTTTACCAGTGTGTCAGAGCCGATCGCGAACAAAATGCTATACGGTCGAGCTGGATTGGACTAGAGTGCTAGAGCTTACGAAGAAAAATTAACCAGCTAAGTCCTTTTCAATTTGCCCTCGTCTTTTTGTTTTTGTATTTGGAATTTATTTTTTGTTCTAAGTCGCTTTCTATTTCTACATTGAGGGCAATGTAAAGTTAAGTGTGGGGATGGAAAACTGTCGTTTAATTTGTATAAAGAGTCGTTTGAGTCAAAAAATGGAAAAAAAATTAAAATTTTTTTTTTAAAAAAAGTCCCTGATTTTGAAGTTTGCATTATATAAAATATGGAAAATGATAGGTAAAGTTAGGTGTTCGGTTTTCAAACAGTATGTATAATAAGAGATTAAAATTGATTGAAAACGTGTCTGATTTGGGATATGCGGGTAGGCTCGGCCGATAGAAAGGTTTCCTTTGAAAAGTAATAAATTAATTATGTTAGGCTATTTTGTGGGTTCTCATCTAGGAGAAACGGGGAGACTGAAACCGCCAAAAATAGTATAAGAAGCACCGTTATAGGTAGAAACCGTTAGAATTTCTAATCACTTAAAAAAATTAGAAATCAAAGCAAAAATGCTAAAGCTTAAGGTGCCTAGCCACTGGGATAGCGACTTGGATTGGTCACACCCTCTGAGTTAAGTATGCTGAGATTAAAAAAAATGCTGAAACTTAAGGTGCCTGGCCACTGGGATAGCGACTTGGATTGGTCACACCCCCTGAGTTAAGTATGCCAGAAAAAAAGGGATTTTAAATTCTCTTGGTTTTCTACATAAGACGGTTGGGAAATGGTCAATTGGTCGTTCCTTTAGCTTCATAAGCTTGAGGCGGGATTAGGAGGAACTGTGGCTTCCTTCGAGTGAGACCCTAGATAGACTAATCAACATGAACTTAACATAAATAAAAAGGGGCTTGAAAACCGGTGTGGGTTTAAGAGGATCAATATACGTGCAAACCTATGTTTTGAAATTGGATGTAAACCTAACTGTGATTCGATAGCATAATTCTTTTTCAGGGACGAAAAAGAGATAAGTGTGGGGATATTTGATGTATTGTAAAATACATCTATTTTCAGTGTAAAGTTTGTGTAATTTTTGAATCGTTTAAATAGTGTTTTTATTAGTTTTAGGCTTGTACCGGTCTATTTTATCTAGTATAGGTTTTTATAGATTCTTATTAGTTTTGGGTTTTTTTAGTACTTATGTATTTATTTTAATTTGTGTAGGTGTTCATGGATGTTGGAGCGTAAACGAGTAACTTTGGTCAAGTCAAGAACACCCGAGTCGAGAGCACGGAGTCATACTACTACTACTACTACTACTACTAATAATAATAATAATAATAATAATAATAATAATAATAATAATAATAATAATAATAAAGGAAAAAAAAAGGTGTTGTGAACTTTTGTCGAGCCCAAGGCCCAAGAGCTTTTGGAGGGTTTTTTAAAGGAGGCCAGCAAAAATAAGGAGAGCTTCGATATTTTTTCGGAAAGAACATTGTATTTTGGGGGACTCCAACAGAGAGCCGCAGAAGATATTATTCGGAGGAGAGCCACATCGACGACAGCAGTAGGTGGCTTGGAAGGCAATATTATTATTAGACAGGCAGCGATATTATATTGAATCGAGCACAGCAGCAAAAATATTGAGAGGGAGGCAAGCCAGAGATCAAAGGTTCGAAGTCAGGGAGCGAGTATTCGGGTGTCAATCATTCGGTTTTTTCGTTTCTTTATTATCTTTGTTCTAGACCATGATTGCTGAATTTTTATTTGACTTTGTTTCTCTTTTCAAGATGATTTGTGGCTAAAACTTTTATAATTACCTAGGCTAAGACAAATAACTATGTTTTGATTTGATTTTTCTATGGTTTTTGAAACGTGTTTTGGATTTATGATTCAGTAAAGATTTTGATTTCTCTAGATCTGGTGTATTTGCGTATTTATTATTTTCTTATTATCATTTATTCACTCCACTTGCATTTTTGTGAATGTCTTTCATGTATGAGTGCTAGTTAGGCTGCAGACTTTGTGTAGCAACTAGTTTATGGTCAATAGTCGCGAGTTTACCATAGGAGTGGTATTTGGTGGTTAGAAGATTTTAGGTATTCTTCCAAGTTCAATAGCTGTGAGGTGAGGGCTTGTTGGTATGTCTAGGTTGTTAGACTGCTAGGTTAGAGGCTTTGTGAGAAGATCTGCCTAGTTTCTCTTTCAACTTTTGCATATCAAGTTAGATCTAGGCTTCAATATTTACCCCTTGCACCTAGTGTAGTGAGGCTTTCGCGCTGTGAGGTAGATTGTCTAACGGGTACTCGATCATAAGAGTTAGATAACCTGTGAGGCTTTGTACTCCAACCGGTAGTTTAACAGCACGAAAATATTTTAGGGTTTGCCCTTGAGAAGGGTCGAGGGTGTCTAGTTTATTCTTGATGTTTAGTATTTTAAGATCCCGGTTCCAATTCAATTCCATAACTATATAAGCTTATCAGGCATAGTTTAGTTTTAGAGAGTCTAGAGTATTACTAGGTGTCTAGTTTTAGATTTAATTTAGTTATTTTTATTAAATTACTTTTAGCACATCAATCATACATGATCTTTATCAATCTTTCAAGATTTAAAAGATCCAACACTAGATATGAATCTCATATAATATGGAGATATGTACTTAGAATGATCTTGGGTAGATTTGTTGAGGGTGTTTGGCGAATTGATATCAAGGAAGATGGAGGATTTTATAAATCTCACAAGTACCACAATATCTTGTATAATATCTCATCCAATCTTTCCATATCTCTTATAATCTTTGTGTATGTGTTTGAAAAAAAATAAAAGAAGATGTGTGTTTGATGATCTACGGCTCCAAGGAAAGAAGGAACAAGGTTCTCTCTCTTTTTATTTTTTTGAAATGAAATAATGAAACATGGGTTTATATGAGATCTTAAAGTACACATACTCATTTTATATCTTCTACACCATGTTCCATGTCTAATAAAATCCCATTACTTGCAAGAAACATATATCTAGATATGGTGAATCATGGTGGCCGATTATGGCTTGGATTTGGGGTCCCACCTCTTTTTTTATCACATGTTATATTATATATTATTTTAAGCGCGGTTCGGTTCAGTTCGGTTTTGATTACGCGATATTTCAGACACTTAATTAAGCCTCAACTACCCTTAAACAATGTCTAGTTTAAGTGTTAGTTGGTTGGTTAGGCTTTCGTTGGGTGAAATTATAATCTATACGTGTACCGCGTGCGGTGCGCGCACTTTATTCATTACCGGGAGATTTGTATTTGTAGTTTTTACTTATTGTTTTGGAGTTCCAAAACACATTATATTTCATGAAAATACCCTTTATTTTATATCCTGGGGGTTCGGGATCCTTTTCGTTTATTTCATTTTTACCGGATAATCACCAACGTCCATTCCAGACAAGTTTATTCGCACATGATTCCATCATGCTTCAACGTTAAACGTGTGCATTCCTATGCATCTTATGGGGAATTTGCTATTCTCTAAGTCTAAATGAATCCAATTAATTTAAATATGCACTTAAACCGTTAATTACATATACTAATTACGTATGGAATCACATCGATTTTTGCCGGATGTTACACAGGGATCCAGCATGGTCCCTTATACTTTAGATTTTGACAAATCTAAAGTTCTGATTATAAAGTGGTCCTTTACTGATTCCAACTCAGTATTGGTGACAAGGAGAGATCGTTCAAGCAAGGCCTTCAAATCCATGAATGAACTGAAGAATCTATCTACACAAGACTTGCTTACAATTCAACATCTTGAACCTAAACAAGGATCTCTCACAAATGAACAGTTGAATCAACTTAAGAATTCCATGTTCAAGGAAATATGGAAGATAGTTGAAGATAGAAGAAGACAATAAGGAATTAGATAAGGTTTTGGCTTCATCAATCCAGGGGGAGATTGTAAGGACAGAAAGGATTGAAGAAACCACTTTTTGCCAACCTTAGTCTAATTCATACTTCTGCCAAAATAACCTAAGTATAGAACTACTGAAGAAAGAAGACACAAGTACTAAAGAAGGATTCAACAAGTACTGAAGAAGAAAGATCAGAAGTTCTGAAGTCAAACCAGACAAGTCTACTAAAGAACTACTAAAGACAAACTACTCATCAGTAGTTTGTCATTCATCAGCACTTGTAATAGAATCTTTCCACTGCCCTTATGTTTCAGTAGTTTATTATTTTATTATTACTTTATCATTTTGTACAAGTTCCAAGACTGCAACTTGTTGCAGACTTGATTTTGTAACAAGGTTCTTGTATTTGTAAGTCTATAAATAGATGGGTTCATCCCTCTGTTTTAGACATCGATTTTAATAGAAAACGAAATCCTTTAAAGCTTATACTTATTATTCCATTTCATTAACTGAGAATCTATTTGCTTATTTATTGTCATATACATTCAATACTTAGATTCTCATTAACTTGTCTTTAGTTTGCAAACATCCAGGGGGAGTAATAACTCCTGTTGATAGTGAAACTTTACAACTTATTCCGCTGTGCAAAATTGATTAAACTTGCAAAACACATAAGTGTTCATAAGCAAGTAAACTGTCAAAGAGCATACTGATCCAACAGCCAGCTTATTAGTTTACGAGTGCCAAGCTGTAATGGCTAGCTAGATTTAGGATGTCCGTGTCGTGTCTCAATAATGAACCCCGAGTTTAGGACTATATATCAATCAATCAATCAATCATACCCAGTATATCCCACGAATAGTATAAACTATTGGTAGGGTCAGGGGAGTTTAGGACTATCTAATATATATCAAATTGTATATGTATAAGTGTATATATGTTATATATACCAAGTATTATAAACCTAACAAGTCCCAAACGTATACGTATCAATATAATTATAATAAGAAGATTAAGCAGAAGATATAATGCAAACCTGTGAGTATCATGAACTCCCTACTTTTATCGTTTTATTAAGTGTTTTCGGGGAAATACATGTCATTTACTAGAAAATATAGAAATGCTTTGCATAATAAAATGATAATTAATAAAAGTATAATAGAAAGGGGACATAGAAACAAAAAGGGCAGTATTGACCGGTATCCGCCATTTCCTTTCTTGCCCCAAGTAGAGGGCGGGAACCATTCTTGCCCCAGTAGTGGGCAGGAACCATTCTTTTCCAAGTAGAGGATAGGAACCATTATTCTACCATGGTGAAGTGGTACCATCGATAGGAATGTCACATAATAGAAATGATTTAATAGAATATGATAGAATATATTTTCCCCTCCAGAAGTTATAATCTGTAAAGCATGTTTTATTTAAAGAATATTATAACAGAATGATTTATAAACGAATTGGCCATTCATTTTATAAAATACACGACCTCACCAACTTTATGTTGACAGAAACTATTTTTGGCATGTGTTCAGGTAACCCAAAAGATATGATGACTTGGATCCTGGGAAAGTGTATGCGCGTAGGATCGTCAAATCTACAAAGATAGTGATCAAACAAGTTTGATTCAGGTGCGGAATCCCTGAATCAATCACAAAATGATAATAATACTAACAAAACACAGAAATCATCTTTAAAAGCTTCATTTCATTGATAAACAAACTCAATTACATGTTATAATAAGCTTTACAATCAAAATAAGACGTGAATTAAGTTTACACAAAACCCTAGGGAGAGACTCAAATAGGAGGGAAACAAAAATGACCAAAACTTACATTCAAAATGAACTTGACCTATTTATAGGCCTGCACATTTGCCCACTTTGCTTGGTCGAATGTGCAGGTTCGCCCATTCATCATGGTTGAACCAAGCTATACATTAACAACTAATCTACCTTCGACCTCCTCTCTCTCCTTCGCACCTTTTGCTCTCCTTCGCACCTTCTCAAATCCTCATTCGCCCATTTTATCTTCCTTCGCCCATTCGTCAAAACACAAAAACATATGTTAATAGTAATCCAAAGCATTAGTCGCACAAAATGCATCTACAAACTCCCCCTCGACTATTGCTTGGATTGTTTACGCTCTTGGTCCATCCTTTTGTTCATAAGCTTTATGTGCAGTAATGTCTTTTGTTCTTTGGTCATCAACCGTTCAAACACTTGTTTCGGCTTTTTCTTCTTGACATCAGGAACATCTTGAATCTTCACGAACTTCCCAAGCTTCTTATCAAAATCGCATCCAGCATTAATATCATGAGCAAAGCACAGAAATACCACACGCTGGTATTTACTTGCTTGTTCAGTATCCTTCACCTCACTGTATATCGGATTATAATACAACATAATGATATCCTCAAGTGAACAATTAACCAACCACATAGGATCAAATATGTGTATCTTCTTGCAATTCTTTTCTCCATCCTTCAACACAATCACAGCCTCTGCAATCTTCCAATCATAATACCACCAGATAAAATCTTTCGCAAAGTGTTATGGAATCTGCAATAGCAGAATATGTTTCAACACTTTCGGTGGTTTGTACTTCAAAGTCACATTGGGCAAACCAGTAATAGTATCAATATCTTTCTTATGAACAATTCGCTTCGGATACTGAGGTTCAAAGAGATTCCATCTCGTCCTGCATTCCCTCGCCATTCGATCAGCAAAATAAGCAATGTGATCGTTCGAGGATCCAGTCAACCTGTGTCTACAAACATCACGAATAGCCCAGTACGGGAGAGTCTTCAGATCATGAAATCTGTCAAAATAAAATATCCCCTTCTCCCACTTAACGGCAACACACTTCAATTGTTTTATAAACTTCCAACCCAACGCTCTTCCTTTAAACATTTCGTTGTGTAGTTTATAAAAACTTCCTTGGATCTCTGCTTTCGGACGATTGGCTTCTTTCTCTTTCAAACTCCTCAGTAACTCTTTCAAACTGTCTGATTGTTCAATATTTGGTTTATCACACCCCTTGAATACTTCTTCAACAAACTTTTCACTCTTTTCTCTAGCAAGTTTCTCGGCTTCTTTCAGTAACTCATCAGTGAACGCAGCAAATCCAGAATCTTTATCTTTCTTGAAATATTCTGGATACTCTGCAATGGTTATATCTTCAATTTCAATCTCCTCAAACGCAGGTACGTCACGATCATCAGAATGATTACCAGCTTCCTTTTCAGGTAGATTGGGAATCTGATTATCAGCCAATAGTTCTTCCAACGTTTTCCCAACCTGCTTCGCCAAACCTTCTAAAATCTCTTTTGACATTGCCGCAGAAACTTCACCATCTTTTAAATCTGGATCATTATAATCCAATTCAAGCATCCTGTCACTAGATTCAAAGATATCAGAGAATCTACTGGTCATGTCGATTGTCCAGACTCGATCAGTGAGCATCTGGCGATACATCAATTTATCATCTTCAGACAATGACTTCAGCTTTTCATTCCAAAAGATCGTATCATCATCAACCGATCCTCCAGGAGCTTTAGAACTGGATTCACCTTCTTTTCCAGATCCACATTTCTCATACTTATACTTATCTGTATCGTCATCATCATCATCATCATCATCAAATGCAGAGTTGCCTCCATCACCAGATTCACCATTCGAACCATCATCATCTCCATCATTCTTCTTCTTCTTCTTCTTCTTCTTTTGAGGAGCGTTCCCAGCATCTTCATCAAGATCCTCATCTTCCTCCTCCTCATTATCAGACGGTTCAAAATCAACCTGCTCCTCATCTTGTTCTTTATCCTCTTCACCTTCTTTTAGCTGAGGAGCTCGAGAGTACAAATCTTTTATCAGATTGTCCATGTGCTTGTTACTCTCTTTTAGCTTTTTGTGGTCTTCTTTCAAAGCTATGTAACGTCTAGTGTTCCTCTGTTCGTGTTTCAACAACTTCTTTTTTTCTTTGCGAAGTCGTTTAATTTCAGCTTCAAGTGCTTCCTGATTGTCATGAGATGTCTCAACAACGTCTAGCATCTTCTGATCGTTGTTTTTCAATTTCTCAATCTCTGCTTGCTGCTGATTAATTATCTTCATCAGCTAGCTTCCGGTTCACAGCATTCATCACATCGCTATCAACTGTGACCTTTGGAGTGGAAGCTTCAGCAACAGCAGGCAGCTTTCCTTTCTTAATCTTCTTTAACACTCTATCCAGTGCACTATTAAATTCATCAACAGGTAGATCAGTCTCTTTCTCAGTACCTGATGATGTTTTCTGTTTCTTCGCAACTGGACTTGCAACCGGTGATTTCAAGCTAGATGCTGGTGGAAGTTTCTTTCCAGCAATCAGTGATTCAATATCTCTAGCTCTCTTTTCCATGGGCTTTAACACTTTCTCCTTCTTCTTGAATTGGGGTTTCTTCTGTTTCTCCCCTTGCATTGGCGATCCAGGAAAATCTCCTGATCCCAAGCCTAAATCTTCATCAGCTTCATCTAAACGAATAGGACTCTTGTTTCTCTGTTATTCCAAAGATCTATTTAGACTAGCAGACTCACCAGCCACAGTGGCCTTGGGCGTGGTGCTCTTTATAGTCTCTTCATCAGAATCCCATCGCTCATCTTCTTGCGTCTCCTCAGAATCAACCAACGCTTCATCTACAAGATGTAATCCTTTCTTCGCCATACTTTTAGGCCTTATTGAACACTTTTCTTCTTTGCTGGTTCAGCTTCAGTCTGAACATCAATCCTAATCTCTTTCTCTTTACCTTTACCACTCTTTGCTCCTACATTCACTACCTGACGCTTTCGTTTTGCCTCAGGGTCAACTGGATGTAACGGATTGTCTTCGTCCGATGCACTGTCAGCATGCCTCACCTTATCTTTACCAGGATCTTCATAATCAATCTTGACTAAGTGACCAAATAAACGTCTCAATGGTGGTCTTTCATTCACAGACAAACCTTTATACGCTTTCATTCTAGCAAGAGTATTACTGTTCATATGCTCCTAAACAAGAATCTGCTTTGGGTCTCTCTACAAATTCTTATACTTCAAATCAAAAATCATCTGAAGGAATCTAGGATATAACAGAAACTTCCTAGTCCTTGTACCTCTCACTGGCTCCAACAAGTGTTCCATAAGCATTCCTGATACATTGAACGGTTTGTTCAATATAAGTGCTACCATCAACGAGCTTATGCTTTTCCTCATCAGATCATAACCACCAGTCGCTGACCCGAAGACATGTATCATCACATGTGCTAAGTACTTGAATTGAGGACAGAGCTTTCCTTTGTGTAACGAACCATCAGTAATCGGTCCGTTATACTTCATTCTGAGAAAGCACTTCCTTTGTTCAGTCCAGCTGAGTTCTCTGGGATCTGTCTTGATATCTTCAAGTTTCAACGCTTCCCTAATATCATTCTCTGACACAATAATCAGCACTCCTTGAATCTTGCTGACCAGAGAAGATTCACCATCCCAGAAGTCCATTTTAGCGTTTGTCCAGAACTCCTGTAACAAATCTCTGTAAATAATAGCAGGTGTAGCAATTGCATCGATCACCCAGCTCCTCTTCAGAAACTCTATTATCCCAGTAAACTCTGTGTGCTTCTTCACGTCTCCAAGATATGCACAGCAGTTGTGTGCATTCTCAAACATTAAAATATAAGTCTTCGCTGTCTCGGCAGCCTGTGAGGATGATCCAGCATGAACACTCGCACCTTCCTGTTCAGACATGATTAAAACTGCAAAACAAATCAAATAAACGCGTTAGAAACTAACAAAATAAACAAAAATTTGAAAATTTGAATTTTGAATTCTACATTTGACCATTTAAAGGTTCGAATGAGAAAACTTTGGGTGCGAATGTAAAGTTTCAAAGGTTCGAATGTGAAAAGTTTTTGAAAAATTATATCATTCGACCATTCAGCTATATTCGCCCAAACAAACCTTCTCCTTCGCCCAAATCTGCACGTTCGACCGTTTAAGATTGGACGAAGGTGACAGTTCATCACATTCAAATTTCAATTTTGAATTTCAGTGATTTTAAACATGTCATTTTGATTCATTAGGCAACTAAAACCTCCGATTAATGTTTCCAAATCATCAATTTCATCAAACAAACATTGATTCAATGTTTTCTTATAAAAACTAGGGTTCGAACATAGATACTAATCAAATGATCAATCTGTTGGATTAAAACCCTAAATTTTTGGATTATCTCCCCCTAAAACACTGAAACAATGAATCCTTATCAAAAATTAAAGCAATTAACATGTTTTAATCAGTGTTTGATCAGTTAGGGCTCGAAAATGAAAAACGGCGATTAAACATTCAATCTTTGATGAAAACCTGTAAAGATACGGGCAAAATGATCAGCACAAGTAGACGAACACAATGATAAGGTCTAAAATCAAAGAGCAATAAGTGGACTTAAGGTCAGAATATTTGAAAATTTTTGAAATGGGTTCGAATGAGCAGAATCAGGTATATATAGACTGCTCATTCGCCCGTTCATAGTGGCCGAACGTGAAGCTTTTGTCTCCTTCGACCCTAATTAATGGTTCGAATGAGACATAAGGGTTCGAAAGAGAAATTGTCTTAAGAACTCTCACATGCGTCCAAATCTAAACGTACGAAAGAACAAAAAATTCCTCCATCGACCCAATGAAGGGGCGAAAGTGAACTGGAATTTTTGAAAATTTGACCAAATCTCAAAATCGAGTCTCGTTCAAAATATTTTCCAACTTTTAAGCATCCGACAATCATATTTTATCATTTAAAGATTACAAAGCTCGAATGGTTCATCAAGTTTTAGAAAATCGTCATCAACCACCATCAGCTATCAAAAATAAGATAGAAATGTAAAATCTTTTTGGATTTTCTAAAGTTTATGTTAAGACACACCTAAAATCTTTTTGAGTTTTGCAATTTTTGACGAGAAATATAAAATGCAGAAATGTAAAGATAAAGCAATAAATGTTTTGGGATTTCCGTTAAAGGGATCATATCAGTTATTGAGAAATCTGATCACACCGTTGATCTTTTTGATTTATTATCATTAAAGACAATGTGTGATCTGGCAACTGCTGATATTGTGATCCACATAAACTCACATGCAGACTTTTGTGCAATGCTTTATACTGATACTATTATTTATAGTATAAACGCAATTGTTTGTGGTTCCCACGCACACGACATACTCCCATATCAAAAAGTAATTGCACAAAGACTCATTGTAAAGCGTGATTATGCTTTCGTCGTCTGTAATATACAAGGTATGAGGCACAGAGATATACAGGTCAGCAAGTTAATGCGGAAAAGTAACATGTGCACTCTACCAGGTTGAGGACTGATATCAATAATGATTTGCATTAGTGATTAATACGATGTAATAGATAATCTTTGATTATCATAAAACATGGAAAGTTCCTCAATTCGGTAACTTTAGGATTTATCTTAAAGCTCTTTTATAAAGACACCCTATCTGATCTAGGTCCGTAATGACTTACAGTAGAAGATCAGAGAGGCTATCCCCAGACAACTAATAACATAACGACCCAAAACCTCCGAGTTTTGTACAAATACCCTATCAAACGAAATTACGGTACTAAGACCATATGCCCATGAGGAGTTCATCCACACATCAATTCGTTTGATATGTATGTATCAGGCATGCAGTAATAGGTCTACGAAGCCTATGAACACATCACACAAACTCAGACACACGCCCTATATAGCATTACATTTCTTTAGAATGTGTCAGATCCCCACTGATGTACTATCATTTCCCCTTTTTCTCCAGGAAATCATTTTTGGTTTTTCTGATTTTTTTTATAAATTTTTGAATTTACTGTTCCCAAGGATAAGCTGGAGCATTTCAAATATGTGATTGCCCAGATATAGTTTGTTCACAGAAATCTGACGGCATTAATCTAAGGGAAGAAAATATAGCAGTCAGCAAAGAAATTTTCTAATTTTTATGGATTTTGAAATTTTTCAATGTTTTTGGATTTTCGAATTTTTCTAAAGAGCAATAAACTATACTAAAAAGCGATAAACTGAGGTGGTGATCAGTCTTGTTTTTCTTTAATACCGTTAGCTTTCAAAAGATATTCAAAACTTAATTTATCAAAAGCTTTGGTAAAAAGGTCTGCACGTTGGTAATCAGTGTGGATTTTGACCATATCGATCAACTCTTTAGCATAACAATCACGGATAAAATGATATTTAATCCGGATATGTTTAGCCTTTGAGTGATTTACTAAGTCTTTTGTTAATGCAATTGCGGCTTCATTATCACAGTAAATAGGGGTTTTAAGAAATTGCAAACCGTAGTCCACCATCTATTGTTGGATCCAAAGAACCTGTGAGCAGCAGCTCGATGCTGACACGTATTCTGCTTCACACGTGGATAATGCAACTGCGGTCTGTTTCTTGCACTGCCAGGTCACGAGCCTGCTCCCCATAAACTAGCTTCCAGCCGTTGTGGATTTGCTGTCTTTGTCACAGCCGCCCCAATCTGCATCACTAAAAGCGATTAGGTCAAAATTATCATCATTAGGGTACCATAGTCCTCTCGACGGACAACCCTTCAGATATCTAAGGATATGTTTGATAGTTGCAAGATGACTCTATTTCGGCTTCGATTGATAACGTGCACAGAGACATGTGCAAACATTATATCAGGTCTGGAGGCGTTGAGATACATCAGAGATCCGACGATTGCTCTGTATGTAAAAGGATCAGTTAGCTCCCCTTTAGCGTCAACTCCAATCCCGTGATTAGGTTGTATTGGGGTATCCATCGGCTTCGAATCATCCATCTGGAATCGGCTTAAGACTTCAGAAACGTATTTCGTCTGGTGAATAAAGATCCCCGTTGGTCTTTGTTCCACCTGCAAGCCTAGGAAAAACTGCATCTCCCCCATTGCACTCATCTCGAACTTTTCCTGCATAACACATTCAAACTCTCTACACAGAAGTTCGTTAGTAGACCCAAATATAATATCGTCAACATAAATCTGGACTAGAAGCAAGTCATCGCCTGTTCGTTTAGTGAACAGTGTGCAATCTACCAAACCTCGCTTGAATCCTTTTGAAAGAAGATACGTGCTCAGCTCCTCATACCATTGCCTTGGAGCCTGGTGCAACCCGTAGAGAGCTTTGTTCAAAACGTAGACCTTATCCCGGTGAATAGGATCTTCAAAGCCTGGTGGTTAACCTACGTATACTTCCTCATTGACCACACCGTAGAGAAACGCGTTCTTGACATCCATTTGATACACCTTAAATTTCTTGAATGATGTAAACGCCAGAAACATTCGGATAGCCTCTAAGCGTGCAACTGGTGCATAGATTTCGTTGTAATCGATTCCCTCCACTTGATGAAATCCTTGTACAACCAAACGAGCTTTGTTCCTTACGATCACTCCTCTATCATCCTTTTTGCATTTGAATACCCATTTCGTTCCAATCTTCTTTCTTCCCGGGGGCAAATCTGTCAGTGTCCAGACGCCAAGTTTCTGAAACTGCAACAACTCCTCTTGCATTGCTTCTACCCAAGCGTCGTCCAAAAGAGCATCCTTGTAAGTTCGCGGCTCAACCTGCGAAAGATAACAAGCAAAAGACTAGTCATTCTGAAAAACCTGATTTTTGTATTTTGGCATATAAAGCAAGATTTCCAAGGTTTTCCGGTGAGTTAGCATTCCTCAATTGACCTCTTGTCATCACACTGCTACCAGGATCACCAATAACCTGCTCGATCGGGTGAATTCGATGTATCCGAGATTCCGGATAATCTGGTACTTGGACTCCCGTCTGAGTAGTTAAATTCTCTGCAAAAACCAGATCATTACCCACATTCGATGATGAAGCACCATTTGTAGTTGGGTTCACTGGTGGTGTCACTATAGCATGATCTAAGATAGCTTCACTTGTAACCTCATCGTCGTCATCTTCTGATTCTGATGAATTCAACGTTGTGGAAGCTTCTTGGAATACCTCTTCTTCAACGACAGGATCATTGGTATCATTAGAAGTTGCTTGAGGGTTCACGGTGATCGGACGCACCAACGGTGATGTCACTGCGTTTTCGACCTCGTAATATAAACGTAATACAGCCTCTTCAACCAATATATCTAGTTTGAATGATTCAACGAAATCTTTGTATTCAAACATCCAGTCTGGACCGCTTCCCTGTAAATTCTGAGTATACCGTTGCACTTCAACGTTAGCCCACTCCTCGACCTGACGAGTTCTTTTGTTGAATACCCGTTTGAGCGGGGTTGCATATCCAACAAAGTATCCTTCCTCGGCTTTCGGCGCGAACTTCTCAGATGGATTAAGCATAGTACAAGGAGCTCCAAACGATTCTAGATACTCTAAATTCGGCTTTCGATGATTCAACAGCTCATAAGAAGTTTTGCCAAACTTCGTCATCGTTAAAACGCGATTAAGAGTATAACAAGCTGCGTAAATTGCTTCGTTCTAGAACATTACTGGAAGATTTGAGTCTGCAAGCATTGTCCTCGCCGTTTCAATTAGAGTCCTGTTTTTGCGTTACGCGACACTGTTCTGTTGTGGGGTATACGGAGCACTGTATTCATGATGAATACCTTTGTGTTCACAAAAATCGTCCATCTGTGCATTTTTAAACTCCGTCCCATTATCACTCCTAATTCTTTTGATCTTTAGACCATAGATATTTTCCAGACGAGTGAACAGAACCTTCAAATTATCAAACGTGTCGCTATTTCAGTGTAAGCACATAACCCATGAAAATCTTGAAAAATTATCAGTCACCACAAGACAGTATAATTCCCCAGCATGAATCTTACGCTTGACCGGTCCAAACAGATCCATGTGCAAACGTTCAAGTGGCAGTTCAACGGAATTAACTTTCTTTGGCCCGTGGGATTGTTTGTGCTGCTTACCCTTTTTGCAACTTACACACTTGTCATTTAAGTGAAAATGTTTGACGTTCACGCCTGTGACAAGTTCATTCTTCACCAATTGATTCATCTTTCTTAGGTGAATGTGTCCCATTCTCCTGTGCCACATAATGGATTCTTTTTCTGTAGCCTTGGAGAGGAAACACGTGACTTGGCCTTGAGTGGTCATAGCTTTCGACATATCGAGAATGTACAAGTTGTTCACTGTCGGCGCCTTTAACATCACCCATTCTTTCGGTAACTCAAAACCCGGCTTGAGTATGTAGCTAGATTTGTCGTCATAGTATACAGAAAATTGTTTGTAACATATCTGACTGACACTGAGCAGATTGTAATCTATTTGCTTCACATAAGAAATTCTCTCAAAACTCACATTTCCATTGCTAACACTACCCTCCATGGTAATATATCCTCTCTTGTTCCCTGCAAATGCTACGTAACCTCCATTGATGTTTCTAATATCAAATAGTAGCGAAAGATCCCCTATCATGTGACCAGAAGCTCCACTGTCAACAATCCAAAGACTGCTCACAAGGTTAGCTAAAGCTCCCTGCACATATCAAGTAAAGAAGTTCGATTTTTCGGGGGACCCAAGCCTGTTTGGTCTTAGGTCTTTGAACTGTTTGTTTCAAAGATTCAGATTTCTCACAAACATCTTGAGATTTATCAACCTTTTTCTTATCACACAAATCTTTCTCATTTTCAGATTTCACATTTTGTTGTGAAGTTGAAGCACCTTCAGAACCCTTTGGTGACCAAGATTGTTCAGATCTTTTCAAGATCCAGATCTGAGATTTTGAGGTCTCAGTCGGTTTCTTTACTTCATCCTTGAACGATACTTTCTTGGTTACCTTCTCTGATTTAACAGAGACAGGTCCAACTGTTGGTTTGACATTATGCTTAACAGGAACCTTTTTGTTGTCAACAGTTGCGTTCACCATTGGTTTCTTTAAGGGTTTCTCAGTGGCTATCCGGTTGCAGCGATCATATGTCATCTGACGATTTTCCCTCCTTTTGAAATAATTGCTTTGGTTAAAAAAAGGTGCTGGTTGATGGACAAATCGTCTTTGTGGATAACAATGATTATCGACCGGACATTCATACTTTTGCTTCATCTCCACCTCGTGCGTGTTGTGTCGTACATACGGACAGTCGGCAAGTAAATGTCCCCTCTCCCTGCACTTAAAACACGCACGGTACTCTTCAAAATGATTCTTGGCATTCGACTTTGAATAACTAGTGATGGGATATTGATCATCCATACACCTTCTTCTCAAACTCTTAGGAGCGGGATCCTTTGAGTAAGTCGGCTCAAGAAAACCATTTGACTTCTCTATCGGTTTAATAAATTGTGTGACATGGACCTTTGGTTCTTTAGGAATATCCAAATGAATTTTCTTTAAAATTGCTGGCGGTATATCATTTGTTCGCTCATGTTTCGGGAACCAAATGGTACTTTCCTACCAGATCTTTTCAATTTTTGAATAATTTGCAAATTGAATTGGATATTCTTCATCAGAAATGATCTTATCGGATCCTTGCATCCGATAGAAAACTTTAACAGGTTTATCACACGATTCATTTTGCTCTTCATTTGACTTTTCAATTTCTTCTCAATTATCTTTTCAACTTTCTTTTCAACAGGCTTCACTGATTGATTCTTCTTATGAGCGTTAGCCATGGGATGGACAATCTGAGATGGTGAAACAGGTTCAATAGTGATGATGTGATTTTCATCAGGAATATCACTCACTTTTTCAGAAACCGTCTCAGACTGTTCATCCTCTTCATCAGAATCATCAGCAACAACTACTCCCTTATTATTTGTAACATCGCAAAATTTTTCCCCAAATTTTAATACATAAAAGCCCTTATTTTTTTTATTTACATCTTTATCATTAATATTATACAAATGTGCCTAAGTCTTTATTTTCCTAACTCACAACTTATATATATATAAAAATGTATATATAATAATAATAATAATAATAATAATATGATCTAAATTCTTTTTTTTTTACACATACACTTGTCAAGAATTTTTTTTTTTAAATAAAGCCATAGTCAAAGTCCTGGTCAAAGTCCTAGTCAAAGTCTTAGTCAAATAGTCAATTCATCATAAAACCTTACTTTATGGTGTTGACCAATTTTAATGGCTAATTGAATCCAAAACTAGTATAAAAACCCACCTATGATCCATTACACTTTGCACCTCTAAATCGATTGTTTCAATTCGATTAAACTCTCCCTCATACCTTTCTTCTAGAGTATATTACTTCTACATTTGAAGCTTTGATTATAAGCTATTGCAATTGGCGAATTGAAAGCTTGATATTCTTTCTTTTTCGTTTATTTCTTCAATTTGGACTAGCTACGTTGTTGAGTCTTTGGGATTCGCCTCGCATACATTCACAACACTTAGAGGATAATTCACCTTAGCCAATGTGAGTTTTACATAGCCCCTTTTCTATTTATCACCATTTTTGGGGTGAAACATGTTACAACATTCTATATGCAATTCAATCATCAAAGTGTCTATGTGTTTTTCTATGTTGCATTATGTCTTAAACATGACTAGGGTAAGCACAATATTCTAGCATAATCATTAACATTGATCAGCCGACGGTATACAATGATAGATCTATTGGACTGACAATCCCACCCGGATACGTGCCTCCTACAAAGGTAGCGTGGGTGATTGTTATCGCATAACATAATCGAGTGAACCATGAGCGTATGGGATGTACCACAATATAACAGTCACAAGGGTTGATTATGCACTCGATTTACTTCTAGTATGTTTTCACATATGGACTAGACTTGCCATGACACTTGAATTGTACAAGTTTTATTCGATTATCAAAACCTATGTAATTCTCACCAAATTTTGTTGACCCAAAAATATTTTCAAAATTAACATGTTTCAGGTAACAACGAAGCTGAGGCTTAGAGTATGCATGAGGATTATTATGAAGTTTATTTTGAAGTTATTTGAAGTTATTGCCTTATTTGTTATCATGTATTTGGAATTGTATACATCATTTCATTTTGGATATTTATATTTTGAATAAATTATTTAAAATTCCAATTTATACCATGTGCTACTGAAACAATTATCAATACGTGACATCCCGATGTTTCCGCCATCGGTTGGGGTGTTACATTATTTCCCAGAACAGGTCTAACATCAGAATATGGGTCTCCCACACTGGATGTGTTTGACTCATCATCTGATGTAGAGTCAGATTTAACTGAGCTCCCCGGTGCTATTGAGTGTAAATTATGGTTTTCAAACAATACTGGAGCTGGGACAGCTTTGTAGTTTGCACTACTAGACTGTGAAGGCTCTTCTATTATGTGGTCAACAACATACGCAATATGCTTATAACTCTCAAGCGTTTTGTTTACTTTTTCTGCAAAGCACTTGATGGTGGCCATTTCCAATTTTGTGTTTTCTAAATCATTGATATAGTTATTTATGGCCATTTGTTTTAAAGACAAAGTCTTTTTCAATTCTGAAACGTCTTTCTTATAGCCATCAAGTACTCTGTTAAACTCTTTTGATTCTTTTTGATATGATTGACAGTTGATTTTTGCACTCTCAAGTTGAACCTTGAGTTGCTTATTCTCATTTGTCAATTTATCACAAGCTTTGCAATGTTTAACACAATTTGAATTTGAATTAACAGCAGATTCAGTACTTACCTGTTTTGGAGGTTCTGTCATGGCCATCAATGCAAAGTGTGCTTCCTTCCTAGCGAAAAACTTGGAATAATCAATTCTGGTGCAAGCATCATCCACTATGAATAAGTAGAAAAACTGGTCAATGTCATCATCCAATGAGTTAACACTAGATTTAGAATCAGACTCACTCTCCTCATCAGAATAAGTAGAATCAAACTGCTCTGGAATATCAGCAACTGAATCAAGAATCATTCCAGACTTCTTCTCTTCACAATCAACATTCATCTCTTCACTTAACTCCTCAATCTTTAACTCAGTCATCTTCTCAGTCACAATCTCTTCTTCAACCTCCACCGGTTCATCCAAATTCATTTGCTGTGCCACACAAGCCACATTACCAGTTGTGATTTCTTCAACACCTAACTGCATACCGGTCCAATCAAAACCCTCATCCTTTTGTATCACCAAAGCTTGATTTGGGTTCTCGGTTTGGGTTTGTGTGTTTGGTATAGAAATGGGAATGATTGTTCGGTTTGAATTCTGTTGTGTTTGGTTTTGTGTTATGGATTGTCTAGCATTGTTATTTTGTTGGGTATTTTGACGGTTTTGATAGTTGTTTTGAGGTTGAAAACTTGAAATGTTGGGACTTTGGTATGATACCTGATTTTGATTTTGGTTTTGTCGGCTTTGGTAGTTAGAGTTGAATGGATTTCTATTACCTTGTTGTGCTGGCTGTGTGCACTCTCTTTTGAAATGACCTTTCTCACCACAGTTGAAACAAGTGACTTTGGCTTTGTTGAAGCCATAAGTGGTGTTAGGAGAAGTAGAAAGATCAGTTCTCCCGGTCTTTTGAATAAAATCAGTGGCTCTTCTCATGATACTTGCAAAGGCCCACTGAATATCCATGAGTTCCATTTCTTCCTTGTCAATCTGTGCATAGTCCTCATTGGTCAAGTTGTTGTTCCAATTTGACTAGCAACCAATCCATTGTATGATGCTACCATTGCTGAAACTAATGCTACATGTTGTTGGGCAATTTCAACAGTAACATTGTTTAGATTTGATGTCTCCAACACAATCGGGCTTTGGTTATTTTGACTTTGAGTAATTTGCATTTGGTTCATTTGAGGATTGTATGGTTGTTGTTGTTGTTGAGGTTGGCTAGCAGAGTAACATGCTGCTTGTTGCATGGGAGAAAATGGTGGAATGTAAGTTGTTGGATATGATGGTGAGGTATATGAAGATGTTTGAGCAAGGTAATTGATTGGTGTTTTGGGTGGTTCAACAATGTTAGATACACACGCGATGTGTGGAGCAACATTAGAAGTAGAACTGGAAGTAGAATGAGAAGTAGATGTACCACCAAGATACAATTCCGGATTCTGAGGAATTTGAGCCCTTTTTGCTTTCCTCTTTTCCTCCATCTCCTTGTTTTCTAGTTTCTGAATGAATTCATTTATCGTCCAATACTGGTACGCATCCTTCTCTTTTAACACCTCAATATGTTGGTTCCAATACGGTGGCAATGCATCGACAAACTTGTCCACCAATTCAGACATAGGTATGCTAATCTCATAGCTTGAAAGCTCTGTGAGTAAGTGGCAATACCTTGGGACCAACTCTTTCAATGTCTCGTTACCCATGTAACTAAAATTCTCAAACTCTTTTCGAAGCTCTTCCATCCTTAGCTTCCTAGTCTTCTCATTTCCATCATGCCTGTTCCTTAACATATCCCACAACTGTTTAGAAGTTGTGTAAGAACCAAACTAATGAAGCAAATCAGTGTTGATAGCTTGAGACAATTGAGAAAACGCCTTCTTCTCAATAGCAAATTTCTTCTTTTCATCATCTGCAAGATTTTCCAATGGAATAGGCTCTCCCGTGTTATCCAAGATCGGAGCAACATAGCCTTTTGCAATCATCTGCCATTCCTCAGTTCCCTCTAAACCCATACCCTCCAAATGGATCTTGAATTTGGTCTTCCACGTGTTGCAATCGACCATTTCCATAAGCTTAGGTGGACGGTTTCGACTCCCCGAAGACAAGTCTTGGATAAGAGTTGATATGGCATTAGTCTTCTGTGAGTGAACCGCTGCTGCTGCCACTCCCCAATAGTCACCAATCGGTTGCGTTTGTGGTTGCGCAACGTGTTGACGAATAGTACTAGTCATCGCCATGTAATTGATAGGTTGTGATGGTTGACTAGACTTTTGGGCATCAACCGACCAAGGATCCATGGTTGTCTGCTGTTGTGGTGTCGTGTTAGGTCGTGGTGTAGTAGGAAAATTCCACATCTTGATCTGAAAATGATTAAACACGAAAAGATTAGAAAAGTTTTAAAACAGATTCCTCCTTCGTATATAGCGAGTGGTCGAATGAGATAAAATGTTCTCCTTCGACCGTTTGAAAAGATATGAATGAGAAATACAACAAATACAAATCACTTTCGACCGTTTACACCCTCTTTCGACCGTTTGATTTCACCTTCGACCGTCCGAATGGTCGAATGAGACAAGTATGGTCGAATGAACAACAATACTCTAACAAACTCTAGGTTCGACCAGATTAACACACACGTTCGCCCATTCTCCCTAGGTTCGACCCTGCACTTTCAAAAACGGTTATTCTTTGAAAATCAGTTAATTTTAATCAAATTTTTCAAAAGTTGAAAGAATTTGATGATTCTAATCAGGTTTTGCTTCGGATTTGATTTGGAACAAGTTTATCAAAGAGAATTATGCATTTTATCCATGAAAACAAGCTCTAATCAATCAAATTATCATCAATTCAGTTTTATCAATGAAAACCAAAAGTTTTTGATCAAAATAGGGTCCAAATCAGCTGTAAAATTATCAATTTTTGGTTGTTTGATCTATAATGGCTCTCATACCACTATGTATGCGCGTAGGATCGTCAAATCTACAAAGATAGTGATCAAACAAGTTTGATTCAGATGTGGAATCCCTGAATCAATCACAAAATGATAATAATACTAACAAAACACAGAAATCATCTTTAAAAGCTTCATTTCATTGATAAACAAACTCAATTACACGTTATAATAAGCTTTACAATCAAAATAAGACGTGAATTAAGTTTACACAAAACCCTAAGGAGAGACTCAAACAGGAGGGATACAAAAATGACCAAAACTTACATTCAAAATGAACTTGACCTATTTATAGGCCTGCACATTCGCCCACTTTGCTTGGTCGAATGTGCAGGTTCGCCCATTCATCATGGTCGAACCAAGCTATACATTAACAACTAATCTACCTTCGACCTCCTCTCTCTCCTTCGCACCTTTTGCTTTCCTTCGCACCTTCTGAAATCCTCATTCGCCCATTTTATCTTCCTTCGCCCATTCGTCAAAACAAAAAAACATATGTTAATAGCAATCCAAAGTATTAGTCGCACAAAATGCATCTACAGAAAGTAAAGATGTTATGATCCGAATCCGCTGCGTAGCTCTGGTAACCCGACCCGACTCCGACAACCAGGGTCCTTACAGTTTTCTTACATCAAAACGTCTATACATACATATTTACACCGGTGTAAAACTGATGTTTACACCAGCGTTTTCTTATAACATACCACACATCCATATTTACACTGGTGTAAACTGATGTTTACGCCAGTGTTTTCTTACAACATACTACACCATCATCGTCATCTTCAATGCATCTTCTTAAAACCAAAAAACATCATCTTCTTCACCCCGCATCATCTCCTGACAAAAAACCCCAAAATTTTCCAAACATAAAAACCCTATCTTTTCACAATAATGTCATTAATGATAATAAATTTAATAATAATAATAATAATAATAATAATAACAATAATACTAATAATAAAAACAATAATAACATAAATAATAATAATAATAATAAAAACAACAGAAATAATAATAATAACAACAATAATAATAATAATAAAAAAAATAATAAGAATAATAATAATAATAAATAATAATAATAACAATAACAATAGCAATAATAATAATAATAATAATAATAATAATAATAATAATAATAATAATAATAATAATAAAACATACTAGTGTCCCGTCATCGTCTTCACCGATCGTCTTCATCATCACCACCATCATGACCCACCACCCCTTAAACCACCGTGAACCACAGCCCAAAAACCCATCTGCACCGTCCTCAGCCTCAAACCTTCCCAGATCTGCAACCACCTCAGCTTCAACGACCTCTAAAAACCCACCACCATCATCGAGCACCATCAAACACCACAGACGTCTGGACCACCTCTCTAAACCATCGTGACCCACCACCCCTCAACCACCTCTAAAAACCCACCACAGCCCCCACCACCACCGTCGACCACCACCATCCCCTTCTAACCTTCGTTGTCTTCCAGATGAGAGAGAGAGAGAGAGGGCCAGAGAGAGGGTCACGAGAGAGAGAAAGAAGAGAGAGAGAGAGATAGAGAGAGAGAGTAAATCTGATTTATGATTATTATTATTATTATTATTATTATTATTATTATTATTATTGTTATTTAAGAAAGGTAGTTGGGTGGGGGTGGGGTGAGGTGTTATTACTAAAATGCCCATAATATTTCAAACAAAAGGACTTTAATACCCCTAATTAAAAAAAATACGAAAAATCATAAAAGTGTTGATGTGTCAATTGGTGAATGGTTCAAAGGGGTTCTCTAGTTCTCGCAACTCGGGTGAGTTCTCATAATATCCCATTCCTTTGGATTATTAATCTTACTTTAATTGAAAAATATTGAATTATTACACTTGAGTATATTTGCAACATACAAATTAGAAAAAATCTAATAGTACATCATTTGGTAAAAAGACGTTGTGACTAACAATGGTTACTAAACTGTTCCCTAATAACCATCCATCGAAATTTCATAACTGTCTGGTAATTTGTATTTAAATTAATTTTAAACTTGAATTATGTTGTAATGATTTTAAACTATTACTCTTATGCCTAATTGCAAATTACACTAAGCTCAAAATCATAACCACTAACTTTGGTATTCAGCCCTCTGTGGCTGTTACAACCACGAAGACAAAAATCAACATACACATGAAAAGCTCTGTTGGAACAACAGATATTAAAAACAAACAATTAATCTTAACCTTCATCGAAAGTTTCATTACATTGTTTACCAAAATCTGTTGACTTGTCAAAAAAATTGTCAAACAACTGTTATACGATTCAACTTTATTATTAAAATTCCATAATTTGAATAAAATATTTAATTTAACAAAAATAAAAACAAAATGAAAGACTTATAAAAGAACAAATACACTGTTAACCAAAATCTGCTAACCTGGAGAAGAACAGGTGATTGAAAAGCCAAAATATACTACTCAGTTGATCCATATTAATAAACAGCCTTTACAACATACTCCTCCCAAAAGACTATTGACCCTAACAACTGTTCTACCAAAACAACTGATGTGACAACTGCTGCTACTAAAGGACTGTTGGATAACAGCTGATAGAGAACAACTGCTGACTAAAGGTCTGATGAAGAACAACTGCTGATCAAGTGCTGAAGACTAAAGGTCTGTTGGAGCCAACAACACTTAGGCTCCAACAGATGATACAAGACCATCAGATTTTTCCTCAACAGCAGTTTACCTTACAGTGTTTTACAATGTAACAGTAGTTTGTATATAGTAGATGTTTTATTTTGTTATTCTGTTAGAGGTCACTATCTTAGGTGACGTCAGCTTAGATCATCAGTGGTATAGATTTGTCTATAAATAGAACAGTGCTTGTACTGTTCTATTCATCACTCACAACATTCTCTCAGACAAACAATCACAGAGTGATCAGGCTGAGGGGGAGTACTTGTACAATTGACTGTAATCATTCAATATTATGAAAGCATTCGATTAGAAAACATTTACTCTCTTGTTTTGATTATAGTTTATTATTCCGCTGCACTTTCCATTTATATTCACTTCATTCTTCTTATCTTTACTTAAACAAATCAAAATAATCAAACTCAGATCCTAACAATTGGTATCAGAACTTGGTCAATTAAATTCGATCTAACCAATCAATTTAATATAAACAGATCAGCTAACAATTATTGACATCGTTTGTTTGTCGGATTGAAAACAGAGTAATAGTTTATTTTCGATTCAACCGTTTGTAAACAGACTTTGTTATCAAAAAATCAGAGAATGGATTCAATCAATCACGATCCACACAACACTGGCACGAACAACAATCCACCGATGCTTGTCAGATCTGAATACAGTATCTGGCAACGTCGGATGAGCCATGTTCTAGCTCAACAGAACACTGGGTGTTGGAAGTCGGTTATCTTCGGACCTCATGTTCGGATGGTGCCGAGTACCGAAGATCCCAAGGTTCAGGAGCCTAAGAAGCTTGAAAACTACCCTGACCAGGATTTTCAGAAAATTGAGTTAGATGCTAAGGCCTTTAGTATTGTGGCCATGGCTCTACCTAATGATATATATGCTGGGCTGTTACACAGTAACAGTGCAAAGGAGTTGTGGGATGCATTGAAAGAACAAATTTGTGGGACTGAAGAGGTTATTGAAAACAACCGTGAAATACTTAACCAACAATATGAAACATTCAGTCACGTTAAGGGAGAGTAATTAACTCAACACTTTGAGAGGTTTAACTGTCTCATTAGTGAACTAAAACTGGTTGGTCTAACTTACCCTCATTCAACTTTGAACCATAGGTTTTTAAGATCATTACCAGATAAATGGGACACTATTGCTATAGTTATGAGAAACTCAATTGGATTCAAGGACCTATCACTGACCCAGCTTCATGGTAAGCTCTTGACCTATGAGAGAGAGCTTAACCAGAAAAAGAAGCTCCAGGACTCTGGAAAAGTGTTTGATGACTATGTATTTGGTAATACAACACTTCTGGGTCATGATGAGGTGCCTGGTAATAGTAAGGATCAGAGTTATGATCATTTCATTGACATAACTTCAAGTTTTAACTCAGGTTTTAACTCTGATTCTTATTCACCAAAGTATGCTTTTACAGCAAGTGGTTGTGATATCCAGGCATCTGATAACATATCCTTTGACTATGATGACTTAAAATACTTTGACCCTGATGATTTGGAAGAAATGGACCTTATGCACCAATTGGCCCTTTTCAGTGTAAGAACTAACAATTTTTACAAGAAAACTGGGAGAAGGTTTCCAGGGTTAACTAGCAGGTCAAAAGTGGGGTTGGATAAATCAAAGATAAAGTGTTATAAATGTCATAGACTTGGTCATTTTGCTAGGGAATGTAGGAGTCAACATGGTACACCTATGATTACCTATCCAAATCAAAGGCCATAGACCAACACTTATCAAAGTTCCTATAATACCCTTGGACCAAATGTGCAAAAGACTGCTCATTTTGCACAGTCCTCAAACATTGTTCCTGTCCAGTATGTCCAAACCACTGTTCCTCAGATCCACTATGTGCAAATCCCTGTTGCTCAGGCACCTGTGCCAATGACTGCTGCTCCACCCTCTGCTCCTGCAGAGACCAGTCAACAGAGTTTCTTCACACAAGGCTTTGTTGATTGGAGCAGTCTACCAGATGAGTTGACAGATGAAAATTTTACACTAGTTGCCAAAGCTGAAAATGAACCAGAAAATTTTTGTTTCATGGCTATGGTAGAAGAAGTTGAATCTGAGGAGGTGGTGACTGAATCTGTAGTTGTGACTGATGATGTTGTTGATGAGGTAGTTGCAGGTGAAAAATCTGAAGAAGAGGTTGTGAATCTCTCAGATCCTTGGGGTGCATCTGACGATTGTGAGTGCAAGTGTGATTGTGCATTAATGGCTGCTGCTAAGGTATTTCCTCAAATCCTTAAAGATTTATGTTCTGACAAATGTGTAATAACATTTGCAACATTAAAGAGGTAAATGAAAACCTTAGAAAGAAAATTTTAGATGATGAAGTTAAATTTGAGAAAATTTCAAAAGAATTAAAATCAAATTTGACTGAAAAAGAATCTGAAATAAGCAGCTTAAAACATGAAGCAACTATAACCAAAGACTAGCTCCAAACTATGATAACTAAATATCATAGTTGCAAAAGTGAGCTTGAGTCCACCCAAGTTGAATGTGAAAAATGGGTGGAATCATGTAAAGGTTTTGAGATGCTCCTTAACAAACAAACCAAAAGTCATGTGAAGTTTGGGTTTGGTTTTGAAACCACTGCTCCAGCTTTTGAAAACACTGACAAAAGGGATAAAAGTTAGTTGAGGTAGTACCAAATAATTTGAAGGGTCAAGAGATTAAAATCACTGAACCTAATGGCAAGAAAAATGTTCTTGAAAAACCAGAAGGTTCCTCATCATTCACTGAACTTGAAAAATATGAATTTAAACCTACTTGGTCTGATGAGTGTGATACTCTTGAGAACTTCAAACCAGTTGATTTCAAAACTCCTGATGGGAAAGACAGCACCACAGGCAAAGGTCATTCCCTTGAAAAATCTTCCAGCAGATGCTCAAACATCTGTTGAGAAGAAGGTTGAAAAAGGGAAAAAGAAAGAAAAGTCTGTCCACTTGTTTTGTGATTTTGTGTGAAAAGAAGAATCATGTTACCAAAAACTATTTTCTTCTAAAAGCATATGATATCAACAAAGGAACAAGTGTGTGTGATTCAAAGGCCACATTCTCAATATGTGGCAAAAAGAATCACAAAACCAAAGAGTGTCTGTATCTCAAAAATTTTGATGTCAAAATACAAGAGTACAAGGCTAAAACTCTTGCAAGTCAAGTGGTGAGTACTTCAAAAGGAAAGCCCAAACAGACTTTTGCACCATTCCAAACATCTGTTACCAAAAGTCTTGAAACATCTACTCCTAGGGATGTCCAAGTAACATATGCTCCACCCACAAGCAAGTACCCAAGAGGATATGGACAACCACCATGTCATAGTCTGTCACATGTTTATGAAGAACCAAAAAGACTTTCTAAACCAAGAGTGAACAGAAATCCCTATGGGTATTATCATCTGTCAGGAAGTGATCAAACAACTGTTGCCCCAAGTGTTGACATTCAAGCACTGGCAAATGGTCAGCAACAGTTGTTGAACTTGATTCAAAAACTAGTTCAAACCACTGATCACCTTTCCAAGCTTGAGGCTGAAAAGTCTGTGGACCCATCCAAAGCCAACTTGACTTTGGACACTCACCAAAACTAATTCAACACTGCTGTGCAGGGAGCTTCTGCTTGTTTAGATAGTCTTTGGTATGTAGATAGTGGAGGCTCCAGGCACATGACAGGATGTAGAGCCCTTATTCTGGAATTCTTAGCTCATGGAGGAGGTGATATATCCTTTGGTAATGATTCAAAAGGTAAGGTGTTGGGTTCAGGGACTCTTCAGACTGGGAAACTCAAGTTTGAAAATGTCAATCTTATTGATAATCTTAAATTTAATCTTCTTAGTGTTTCACAAATGAGTGACAAAGGATATGGCTCATTCTTCACTAAGAAAACTTGTAAGATTATTGGGCCAGAAGTGGTGAAAAAGATTGACACCATCATTGCTGAGAGCAAAGCACAACTTGTTGCTCATAGGAGTGGCAATGTGTATGTAGTTGATATGTTGAAGGATAATCCTATGGCAAATGTATGTCTGTTTTCTGCTGCCTCCACAAAGGAGACAGAACTGTGGCATAGGAGACTGGTTCATACCAACCTTCAAACTATCAACTCTCTCTCCAAACAAAGCCTTGTCAGAGGTTTACCATCAAAAGAATTCAAATGTGATGTGCATTGTGTTTCCTGCTTAAAAGGAAAACATCATAAAAGCTCTTACAAATCCATTGATGAGTCCAAAACAAATAAATGTCTACAATTGTCGCACATGGACCTGTTTGGCCCAGTTAAAATCATGAGTCTAAGAAAAAAGAGATTTTGTCTTGTCATAGTTGATGATTTTTCTAGGTTTACATGGACTTATTTTTTACACTCTAAGGATGAGACTGCAGGTATCTTGAAGGACTTTGTCACCAATGTTGAAAAACAATATGACTTGCCAGTAAAAGTCTTTAGAAGAGACAATGGAACAGAGTTTAAAAATAAGTAGTTGGATGACTTCTGTGTGTCAAAAGGGATTGTGAGGCAGTACAACATCTCAAGAACACCAGAACAAAATGGGGAGGTTGAAAGGAAAAATAGAACTCTTATTGAAGCTGCAAGAACCATGCTAGCAGATTCTGGTTTGCCACTGTCCTTCTGGGTAGAAGCTGTAAACACTGCTTGCTATGTTCTAAACAGAGTTTTGATCAACCCAAGACATCAAAAGACTGCTTATGAAATTCTGTTCAAAATCAAACCATTAATCTCATTTTTTAAAATCTTTGGCAGCCCATGTTTCATTCTAAATCTTAAAGATTCCATTTCAAAATTTGCAGCCAAAGTATATTGTGGATATTTTCTGGGATATTCTTCTACTGCCAAGGCCTATAAAGTGTTTAACACAAGGACCAGGACAATAGAAGAAACTCTGAATGTAAAGTTCAATGAACTTTCATCCCTAAAAATCCCAGCAAATCCTGCTGAGTTGTTTGATTTAGATAAATTCAAATTTGAAGATATTACTGTAAAACTAACAGTGCAGGTATTCCACAATCTCCACAACAAGATTACAGAACAGATGTTGTGATTCCAAGTCACTATAGAATCTATTATGCATCAGAGGAAGCAGCTGTTCAAAACAACTGTCAAAACTCTGTCACAGCTGAGTCAACCACTATTGGCCAGTCTTATCCTCAAACCACTGCTTCACCCTTTACATCCACTGCTCAATCATCAGTTGACAAAAGTTAAACATCTGTTGACAAAAGTCAGTCCAGTTTTACACCACTTGGACCCATTCCCCCACCTCCATTTCAAACATCTGTTGGCACTACAGAAATGCAAACAGATGTTACATCAACAGAGACACCAAACCTCTGTCCTTCACCTCAAAATGCCATCATATCATATCAGGGTGATCTAATCTACCTAAGAGCTCATCCACCAGATCAAATCATTGGCAACCTCAGAGAGGGTGTGTTAACAAGAAGCCAATCCTCAAATATCTGTCTTTTTGCAGGCTTTCTATCTCTCACACAACCTGTCAAGTACCAAGAGGCACTAAAAGACAACAGTTGGGTAGAAGCTATGCAGGAAGAGCTCCATCAGTTTAAAAGACAACAAGTATGGGAATTTGTACCACTGCCTAAGGATGTTTGTCCAATTGGCACAATGTGGGTCTTCAAAAACTAAACTGATGAAAGGGGTATAGTTGTCAAGAATAAAGCCAGGTTTGTGGTTCAAGGCTTCAGACAAGAAGAAGGGATAGACTATGATGAAACCTTTGCTCCTGTAGCAAGGTTAGAAGCTATCAGACTCTTTCTAGCCTTTGCTGTCAACCACAACATCAAGGTGTATCAGATGGACATCAAATGTGCATTCCTATATGGCAAAATTCAGGAGGAGGTATATGTATGTCAACCACCTGGTTTTGAAGACACATTCCATTCTGATCATGTCTACAAGCTTAACAAAGCTTTGTATAGACTCAAGCAAGCACCTAGGGCCTGATATGAAACGCTTTCCACCTTTCTCTTATCCATTGGTTTCACAAGAGGTAAAATTGATAAAACCTTATTTTTGAAATGGAGAGGGAAAGATATGATGATTGTTCAAATATATGTGGATGACATCATTTTTGGATCCACATGTAACAAAATGTGAGAAGAGTTTAAGGAACTCATGACAGCAGAGTTTGAAATGAGTGCCATGGGTGAACTTCAGTGTTTCCTTGGTTTCCATGTAAAGCAGGTGCGAAATGGCACATTCATTCATCAAAACAAATATGTGAAAAACTTATTAACTAGATTTAAGATGAATGACTGTAAGCCATGTAGTACACCCATGAGTACAGTCAAGCTACTCACTATTAATGACAAGGATGAATTGGTTGACCAAACACATTATAGATGCATGATTGGGTCTTTATTGTACTTAACTGCATCTAGGCCAGACATTATGTTTGCCACCTGTGTTTGTGCAAGATCCCAGGCTTCACCCAAAAAGTCAAACCTTATTGCTGTGAAAAGGATATTCAGATAACTAAAAGGTGCTCCCACACTTGGTATCTAGTATCCTGCTAATGGAAACATTGAGCTTTCAGGTTATTCAGATAGTGATTTTGCTGACTGCCACACCACAAGGAAGTCTACATCAGGAGGGTGCCAGTTTCTAGGGAATGCCTTAGTGTCTTGGCAAAGCAAAAAGCAAGCAGCTGTTTCAACTTCAACAACTGAGGTTGAATACATTGGTGCTGCAAGCTGTACATCCCAACTCGTGTGGCTTCAAAATTAACTGATGGATTTTGGGATAACTGCACTAAAGACTCCACTCATGTTGGACAGTCAAGCTGCTGAAAACATCATCAAGAATCCAGTTTCTTACTTAACCACAAAGCACATAGACATCAGACATCATTTTGTCAGAGATAGCTATGAAAAAGGTTTGATTTCTCTGCACCATGTTCCAACAGAGGATCAGTTGGCAGATGTGTTGACAAAAGCTTTAGACTCATCTACCTTCACAAATCTGATTTCTAGAATTGCTATGCTAAACATGGACTAAAACAACAAAAATGTTTTAAATAAAAACATTAAAATGTTTCAGAAAATCAAAATCCATCCTTAAAAATAGCATTTTGGTTGAAAAATCTGTTAAGGATAAAACAACCACTATTTTCATCCACTTTATCCACTATTAAGTTGAAAAATTTGTTTCAAACATCTGATCAGATAAAACAACCACTGTTTGGTTAAAAAATATGTTTCAAACCTATGATCAGATAAAACAACTGTCTCATTATATATATATATATACACATATATACATATATTTATCTATAAAAAATCATCAAGTGTTGTTAGCATCAGCACTTTGGTAAAACAACAGCTGCTTGCATCAGACCTTTGGCAACAGCTGTATACCACCAGATGTTTGGCCATCAGATGTTTGCCACGTCTGCTCCCAAAAGCAGAGTTTTGGCCACATCAGCGGTTTCACCAGAGCCTATAAAAACCCTGTTTTACCACAACAGTCGTTACACTGTCTCATTGTATTCAAAATACTGAAACCGCCTTCTTTATCCTCAAACCCTTACTCCAATTCCACTCACTCTCACACTCGGAATCCATTACAATGGATCTTCAAGCAAAAGCCACCCACAATTATCTCCCATATCTGGTAAAAACAGATGAAAACGTTCCATTCCATTCCACCATCGACATCATCTTAAAGTACAAATACCTGACAATCCTAACCGCTGATGCTCCTATTTATCTTGATACCCTCCAAGAATTTTGGTTGAATGCTTAATCTCTTCTCCAAGATAAAAAGCCTACATCCATTATCTCAAAAATTGGAGAGACAAGTATTGCCATTACCCCTGAACTGATATCCACAACCTTCTCACTCAATGATTTGTCAGGTAAAGACTCTTTCCCTAAAACAAAGTTTCAGGAAAGAGGTTATGATGCACAAATGACTGGGTCAACACTTTTCAAAAGGTTTTTCCCACCAGTGATGAAATTTTTCTTTCATACCCTCCTTCTCTGTGTCTCTACTAAGTCCACTTCCTTTAATGAAATCCCATTGAGGATTCAGTACTTGGGTTATGCTATGTTGTCAGACTCTGACTTCAATTTATCCCAGGGACTGTCTATGGACTTAGTATCAAATGTGAAAGCCATAATGTCTGGGTCTAACAATGCTTTTTTGATTTACCCAAGAATTTTGAGTGTAATCCTTCAAAGGGTTTTACTAGAAAAAGATTTTAAAAAGGGTGAGTGTGTTCAAATGAAGAGTCTAACTGATGAAACTTTCACAAGAATGTTGGGTTCAACTACCCAAGAAAAAGTATTAAAAGTGTCAAAAGTTTCCAAAACACAAACAAAGAGGGCTAAGACAACAACTGTTGTCCAAACCTCTCTTGTTGAGCCCACTACTCCTGGTGATCATGGCACTACATCCAGTGCTATGAAACCCACACCTGCCACCTCCAAAAGAAAATGTCCATCCACAAAAACCTCCACTAAACCCAAAAGGGGACTTCTGGAAGATGAGATAGTAGAGGAAAACCCTGTTGAAACACAAAACAACAAGAAACCACTGTTGTTACTTCCTCACAATAGTTGGATATATCTCAACCAGAGCAAACTCCTCATGAATCCTCACAAAAGGATCATGCTGTAAGCCAAAGGGAAACACATCATGATACATATGAGTCACTTGGCCATATGTTCACAAGCCCCTCTCCCAGGGCTAATTCTCTTTTCACTCCTCCACCTTCACCAAAACATGTTCCTCAAACCATGCAACCTCTGTCTGAGGCTATTGATAAAACTCAGGAAAATCCCAGTTCCTATCCTTCACCCATCAATGAGAGTATACCTCCACAAGTGACTGGGACTAAGGAAAATCAATCAGCCATCCCACAAACAGAAGAGGAGGTTACACCCCTAGAGTTCAATGAAACTCTAGGTGATTTTTCAAGTGAAGCAGCCACTACTGATGTAGAGACCATTGTCTCACAACAGGACAGTGGTTACATAGCTAAGACTTCCTTGAAGGCAACAACTGATGAGGCCACTATAGTGTCCCCAAAATCAGTTGGAAGTCCCCAGAACCAAGAAAAAGGGGTATCTGGTTCTCATCCTTTGGACTCACCTCCTAGGACTGAACCAGTTACAACTACCACGGGTAGTAATCTAGATGATCCTATTAACTTAGGTGATGGGCTAAAATACCAAGAATTGACGGCCAAAGTACAGTCCATTGAAACCTCTGTTGCTGATATCAAATCAGATATCAAGACAATATTGGGATCATTGGCTACTCTTACCAAGAGTCAACCATCCACAGCTGATATTGCTAGTGAGCTATGGAAATCTGTTTCTCCCATCATCATAGCTCACAGAAAACTAGCAGATCAGACTCATGAAACATATATGGCTGAAATCAGAAATATGGTGGATGCTAGGTACAAAGATACCCATGCTGACATTCAAGCCATTAAAGACCATCTGTTGAAGACCAGTGGCTCTGCCCCTACCACAATTCTCAGAGTGAAGATGATGATGACTCCACAGCTGATGATGCCAAAAAGGGGGAGAGTGGCAGAGATAGATTGCCAAAGCTAGATCCCTTTGGTTGTCCACCCTCACTAAAGGGAAATTCAAAGTCTACCAACAAACCAGGGTCTACCTACACAGCACCACAACAACAACCAAATGTTCAAACCTCTGCTGCTACTGAAACTGCCAAAACCAGCAAAGCAAAGGAAGTTGATACCTCTGCTAATGAAGAAGCTGAAAAGACTGCTGAGGAAAAACAAAAGAGGGCTGACACCTTGGAAGTTAAGGCAGAGGCTTTGGTACAAAAGAAAAGGGAACAACAGCAGGAAGTTGAAGATATGGGCTCCATTAAAAGGAAGAAAATGCATGCCAAACATGTTAGAAAACCACCATCTAAACTTGCTGCTAAAACCACTTCTACCAAAACCACTGCTGCCACCAAAACCACTAATACCACCACAACATCTGAACCTATCACCACAACCACCAAACCAACCACTAAACCTACTACCACAACCACCAATACACCACCTACAACCACTGCACCACCTAAATCCCAAACATCTGCTGGTTCTACAAAAGTGCCAACAGATGTTAACACAACCACTGCCTCTACACCACCATCACCAAAAATCTTGTACAGAAGGAAGAGAAAATCTACCTTTGTTGTACAGGATGAAAACATTCACACATCACCACCTACTACTTCAACCACACAATCTACACCCATATCTGCCATTCCACTTTCATCATTCTCACCACACACCTCACAATTTACAACCCATAGACCACCACCAACCATCACACCCTTGGCTGTTCAGTATCCCCTTGAACTTGATCTACTCAAGGGGGAAATGCAATCCTTCTACAATACTGAACAACCATCTGAAAGATCTTTCCCATCTCTTCCACATTTTCTTGTTCCCCTAAACATAGACCAATATCTAAAATTCAAGGCTGAACAGGCAGATGCCATCATAAAAGAGAAATGCAAAGGGAAAGATGACAGGAGTGTTCAAGGAATCCATTCAGCAGAGCTTAGCAAACTGAGAAGGATTGAAGATTTTGCTAAGACCCTGAGCAACTCTATGTCTACCATGCCTCTCAGCAGTGACATGGAAAGGGAGGTTAGGGAATCTCTTCTTGAACAGATCTTGGCAACCATGCCCTACAAAGCAAACATGAAACAGTTTGCAGGCTAGACCACTCATGCTCTCAGAGAAGAACTCATAAGAATTGAGGATATGGCCAAGAATCCCCCAGATAAGGTCTCTGCCCCTGATTTCAGTAAAGGCATAGATCCAGCCAGAGCCTTGAAATTCAAAAGAATGAGACAAGAGATTGTGGCTGCAGACTATGGGGAGATGAAGTCTGTTGCAAGATGGTCAGAGCTGGGGTTGGTTGAAACCTACAAGAAGCTGGAAGAAAACAGGAAGAAAGACCCTAACTTGCCCAGAAAACCTGTCTACCCTGATGAACCTCTGATGAAGAAACCTCAACAGGCTTTTACATTAGACAGCCTACTTGATACTTCTGATCTATCTGCTGCTGCAAGAAGACAATTCAAAAAGAAGAAAGAGATGTCTGAAGAAGATCAGAAGAAGTTTGCTGATACTTTTATAAAGGAGGGCCTCTTCAATCAGATACACTATTTCTCTGATCCCACCTCTGAAAAACTCAGAGAACTCATTAGGAGACCTCCATCACCAAACTCATCCAGAATAAAAGTGCATCTCAGCAAATCCTCTGATTCAAAAATTCTAAAATGGAAGGTCAACAAAGACACCCATGAATTGACTCTGCTCAGATCAGATGGAGAAGCTCAAATACTTAGCATGGATGATGCACATGGCCTGTATGCAGATGACCTCCAAACACTGCTGAACCTTGAACTTGAAAGAGATGTTGATGACCTCTACTCATTGAACTTTGAGTTACAATTTAAAGGTCAAATTAGATAAAGTCTGATGAGGAATAAAGATCAAGAATAAAGCCTTGTTTTGGCATCATCTGTTGATCCATATTAATAAACAGCATTTACAACATACTCCTCCCAAAAGACTGTTGACCCTAACAACTGTTCTACCTAAACAACTACTGTGACAACTGCTGCTACTAAAGGACTGTTGGATAACAGCTGATAGAGAACAACTGCTGACTAAAGGTCTGATGAAGAACAACTGCTGATCAAGTGCTGAAGACTAAAGGTCTGTTGGAGCCAACAACACTTAGGCTCCAACAGATGATACAAGACCATCAGATTTTTCCTCAACAGCAGTTTACCTTACAGTGTTTTACAATGTAACAGTAGTTTGTATATAGCAGATGTTTTATGTTGTTATTCTGTTAGAGGTCACTATCTTAGGTGACGTCTGCTTAGATCATCAGTGGTTTAGATTTGTCTATAAATAGAACAGTGCTTGTACTGTTCTATTCATCACTCATAACATTCTATTAGACAAACAATCACAGAGTGATCAGGCTGAGGGGGAGTACTTGTACAATTGACTGTAATCATTCAATATTATGAAAGCATTCGATTAGAAAACATTTACTCTCTTGTTTTGATTATAGTTTATTATTCCGCTGCACTTTACATTTATATTCACTTCATTCTTCTCATCTTTACTTAAACAAATCAAAACAATCAAACTCAGATCCTAACAATATATATGTGTAATAAATGATGAAACAAAACTGCCAAAGCATTGGTAATTATTTCTTACAATTTTTACATATATTAAAATTTATTTAACTTAATTAGATACTGTTTTTTCAAACCACATATTGAATCAAAAATAGATATATAATAAACATCCAGTTTAACATTAATATATTTTTCAATCACAAACCATAAACATAATAAGCAAAATAACAACATTATAATAATATTCATATTTGAAAATGCAAGCATATAAAAACATTTAAATTTGATCATCTCCATCCGTTGAACTCCAATTAGAGATTGATTCTTCCATAACTTGTTCCACCTTCTCCTTCAAATACATTATCCTTGCCCCGATCATTTGTTCCAGACAAAGATGAAATGTGTTCCGATTAATGTTGCTCATTCTTTTCTGGTCGAGTTCTTCAAGAAACTCCAAATCATCGGAATGCTCTATTTTCTCTCGGAGGAATAATTTTTCAAAACCATTTTCATAGTTATCTATTACTATATCAAAGTCATGAGAGTGAAACCAACTTACAACATGAAGTGACTTAAACAATTTTTCATCAACGACAGTTTGCCCCAAAATTTCCATTAAGAACATTTGATCAGAATACCGAAATTCATTGTTCTTGCAAACTTCATACGTCTGTGTTTGCAAATGTAAATCCATCTGAACTATTGTTTGAGTTGATAAATAGTACTGATAACATACATTATTTAAATACAAAACATATAAAAAAAATAAGACGTAATTTTAAACACGGAGTTCCAAAGTCGTAATTATTATTTGGCAGTGGCGAAAGCTAAGAGTCTATAAGACCCACTATAGAGATGAAGAATCTAGATTATTTTATTTACAAAATCGACACTTATTTATTGTGTATAATACTATATTTAGTATTAAAGAGCTAAAATGTTAACCTTAATTTACATTTTGAATTATTTTTTTAACCAAATATTAAAAACTAATTAATTTTACATAAATTACTCAATAAATAATTTGGGTTTTTTTTTGTTTTTCCTATAGTTATTGCTTTTATTTATCACAATTCTTATTGGTATTCCATTGTTGATTTAAAAAAAAAAATCTTGATTGAAAATATATTTTATAACAACAAAACTTATAAGAGAATATTATTTTACCTATAAATATTGGTTTTAGATAAGTTGAAAATCGTAAATATTAACTTTACCATTCGACCCTCCGTTGAGATAAAATAATAACAACTTTAATCCATCCTATAGTACTCATAGATATCTTCAACATGTTGAATACTCTGTTTTATAACGAATGTTAACTTGTTAACGGATGTTTTTACACAAAGTCTATCATTGTTTAGAGTATGTTCATTTTATTCTATATACTGCTTACTACATCTGTTTACTTATCAACAAATTTGTGAAACAGCTTTTATGGCATTCAAACTTATTATTGCAATAACATAATTTCAATAAAATATTCGACTTAAAAACTAATTAGAGAATAGAAATCTTTTAAAACAACAAATCTAAATATCTGGAAAACACTGCATTAATATCAAGTAACAAATTAATAATATTCGAATACAATTGTTCATATAAAAGAAGTCTTCTAACAAAACACAAAACAAATAAAGTAGGGAATTCAACATCTAACACACTTGCATTAAATATAATCACAACAATGGTTGACAACCCCTCGTTGCCATTCCTTATATGGATCGAAACATATGGTTTCGCTATATATCAGTCTTGTCTATAACCAAGATCTGGACGTACCTAACAATGGAATTAGTTTTTCTTTGGTTGTAACACTCTTTCGAGAACACCAATTCCAATGTCTTTACCAACAAATAATTGGTAAATGAATTTTCTTTGATTGTAAGAATCATTGAGAAGACTGGTTGAAGCGAATTTGAACGAAATATCATTATGCATGCAGGATAGAAAGTTGGAAACTGACAATATTTCAAGAGATATAAAGTTGAAAAAAGACTATTCAAATTTCCTCATCTTATATAGATTGAAAAAATAACTGCTAGGATTTCCACATGTTATATAGAGTGAAAAAAAATTGGAACACAAAAATAATAAAATAAGATTTTGTTAAATTGCAAATTTTTGTAATCATTATCTTAATCATTAAGTTGCATACTCTGTTTTACAACGTCTGCTGACTTGTTAACAGATGTTGTCACACAAACTCTATCAGTTTTTAAAGTATCTTCACTGTAGTTTATATCATGTTTTACAACATTTGTTGACTTGTAAACAACTGTTCTCAAACAACTGTCATCCGTTAACAAATCCCAGTCATACTTGACCATATGAAATAGATCTTTAAAACATCTGTTGACTTATGAACTGATGTTCACATACAATTTTTGGACACCTCAGCATCACTTTTGTATACGTCACCCACAATTTTTCATACACAAAACCCCTCTTACATCCAACCAGATATTCCACTATCTTATTGTATTCAAAATCCAGAAAAGCGCTTCGGTATCAATTACGACCTAAATCCGTTCAACTACGAAATTTTAAATTTCCTGTCGTATTCGATTCCTAATTCAAATTCAATTCGTTTGTTTCAATCATTTGCATGGATCTTCAATTAAAACCCCCCATAACTATCTACCATATCTGGTTAAAACACAACATAACCATCAATTTCACTCTATAATCGATGTGCTCTACAAATCGAAATACCTACCCATCCTCACCGCTGATGCTCCAATATATGTGGTGACTCTGAAAAAATTCTGGAATATAGTCGAGTGTCTCAAAAAAGACAAAAAGCCTCAATAATGTTTAAACGAAACTTTCCCCCACCAATGAAGTTTTTCTTATACCCTTCTTATATGTCTGTTTGCGAAGACCACGTCATTTAATGAGATACCATTGAAAACACAGTATCTTGGATATGCAATTTTAACAGACAGTGATTTCAACTTATCTCAGACAGTATTTACTGATTTAGTATCTAATGTTAAGGCTATAAAATCTGGATCTAGTAATGCTTTCTTACTATATCTAAGATTGTTGAGCTTCTGCTTACAAAAATTGTTGCCTGATAATGATTTTAAAAAAGGGGTATCTATTACAATTAATAGCTTATCGATGAAAATTTTACAAGAATGCTGGATGTTAAAGGTACAAAAAAGGTCATTAAAAGTAAAAGTTCTAAAAAACAAACAAACAGTGATGCTTCAACATTTGTTCTTGTAACATCTGTTGCCGAGCCAACTGCTCCGGGTGAAAATGAAACCACAACTAGTTCTATGGAAATCATTCTAGTGATTTTAACAAAGAAACCACCAATAAAAAAGAAAAGTAAAAAAGAAGAGAAACATTGTATCTCTGGAGCTTTAGAAGCCAAAGGAAACTACTTCAGCCACACAAGAACAGCAAACAACACTTGTTGATGTTTCTTCTCAGCCAATGGAAATAACACCAATCACAGATATTGTCAATGTATCCTCTTAACTCGATCATCTTGTAAGTGAAGGACACGTACAACATGACCTAGGTGATTCAGTTGTACATTTGTTTAAAAGTCCTTCGACTAGAGTTGGATCTCTTTTAACTCCACCACCGTCTCCATCACATGCACCAACAAAAATTCCACCTACCTTTAATCCATTGTTTGAGGCAATTGATAAATCTCAAACTGAAAACAATCCCTCTCAATCACCCATCACTTAGAATATACAGCCAGAAGAGACTATTCATGAAAAAAATCAATCATCTAGCCCACAGGCAGAGAAGACCACACTCTCTGACTGACAAGTAAATATTATTGGTAGTTCAAATGAAGTAGCCACTACAAAAGCGGAGACAACTGTCCTTGAGTTGGAAACTGATTACGTAAATCAGACTTCCTTGAAGGAAAAAATAGTTGAACCTATAATTGTAACCTTTGTTACAGTTGAAACTAGTCACAACTCAGAAAAGGTTCTAGTTGCTGAAAACATTAAAACAAATTCAACCACAACTGGTACGAATGCACATGATCCTATTAATTTAGCGGATGCTTCAAAATATCAAAATTTGGCAGAAAGGGTAACTAAAATTGAAGCCTTATTTACAAAATTTTAGGCAATAAAGGAAAAGTTCCTAGAGAAAATCACTGAGGCTACCAATGAACTCTGGCAATCAGTTGACCCAATAATCCAGGCTCAACAAAAATTAGCAGAAATCAAACACAATTCTAAGATGGAATTAGTAAATATGAAAGTGGAAGCTTTATACAAGGATACTAAAGTTAATATGAAAACAATTAAAGATCATCTGTTAAGGACAACTGGGTCTGCCCCAAGTTTTGTTTTTGAAACAGACGCTGATGTTCATGAAACCAAAAAGGGGAACAAAGATCAAACAACTGATATGCAAACATCTGATAACCCAGTTTCTACTACAGCTTCAACCACTGCTGAAGAGGAACTAATACAATTAACTGCTGTTTCTTCTGCCAAAACCACTAAAACCACAACATTTGTTTGGACTGAAAATATCCAAACAAATGTTACAAGCACAACTGTCTTTAGAAAATTCCCAACAACTTGCCAACAGCAGCAAACAACAATGAAAACATCAACTTTCGATGACACCACTGCTAGAAAACAAACTACAGAATTTTGTACACTACCCACTGAATGCTCAAAAACATCAGTCATCACCACTACAAATCCCTTTACATAAACCACAACATTCCCACATCAATCACCAATCCAAATAACATATGCTGCTCCTGAAACCACACCAATGAATGTTCTGAGCACAACTTCCCTTATACTCTTCCAAGGATAAACAGATGTTACCTCAACAACTAAACCCATTCCAACTGCCCATATCCCATAATTTCCACATCAAACATCCAATACCATGACCATATCAACACAGGCATCACAACCACACTATTTACAATCATTGACTGCTAAATTTCCTCTTGAGATATTAATAATCCAGCATGAGATAAAATCTTTCTACTTAACAGATGATCCATCATCATTATCTTTCGCATCTATTGAAGGTTTCGACAAACCTATGAATGTTGGTCAGTATCTAGAGATAAAAGTCATATAGACTCAAATGAGTATCAAAGAACTATCCGAAGGAAAAGATTAGATGACTGCTCATGGAATCATGCAAACACAGCTTGAAAAACTTAGTAAAATACAAGACTTTGTAAGGAATCTGAGCAAGTACATGTCTGAAAAGACTCCAATTTCTGAATTGGGGAGACGTGTAAGAAAAGAATTCATAGATAATATATATTTTAAAGCTCAAACTTTATAACATCACTGAAGAACAATTTGCTGGTTGGACTTCTGAAGAATTCAGGGTTCACATATACAAAATTTAAGAGTTGCTTAAGAAGCATAATAATCAGAAAAAAAAAAACTCCATCTGACTCGAATAAGGACAGAGAAGGTGAGTCTAAAGAGCTTTAAAATTTAGGAGAATGAGATGTTGGGTCTGCTGACCTGGAGAAGAACAGATGATTGAAAAGCCAAAATATGCTAACAGTTGATTCACACAAATAAACAGTCTTTACAACATACTCTTCCCAAAAGACTGCTGACCCTAACAACTGTTCCATCCAAACAACTGCTGTGACAACTGCTGATACAAAGGACTGCTAGAGAACAACTGATAGAGAACAACTGCTGACCAAAGGTCTGATGAAGAAACAATTGAAGATTAAAGGTCTGTTGGAGTCAACAGCACTTAGACTCCAACAGATGTTGCAAGACCATCAGAGTTTCCCCTTAGCAGTAGTTTACTTTACAGTGTTTTGTAATATAACAGTAGTTTGTATAGGGCAGATGTTATATGTTGTTATTCTGTTAGAGGTCACTATCTTAGGTGACGTCAGCACATGTCACCAGTGGTTTAGGTTTGTCTATAAATAGAACAGTGCTTGTACTGTTCTATTGCATCACACACAAACATTCTCTAAGACAAACAATCACTGTGTGATCAGGCTGAGGGGGAGTATTTGTGCTGATTGTAATCTTTCAATTAATGAAAGCATTTGATCATTGAAAACATTTATTCCTGTTGTTTTGATTATAGTGTATCATTCCGCTGCACTTTCCATATATACTTACATAATTCATTTCTCATCTTAATCTAAATATATCAAAACAATCAAACTCAGATCCTAACAATTGGTATCAGAGCTTGGTCAATTAAATTTGATCTAATCAATCAATTTAATATAAACAGATCAGCCCACAATTATTGATATCGTTTGTCTGTCGGATTGAAAACAGAGTAATAGTTTATTTTTGATTCAACCGTTTTTAAACAGACTTTGTTTTTTGAAAAATCAGAGAATGGCTTCAATCAATCACGATCCACATAACACTGGCACGAACAACAAGCCACCGATGCTTGTCAGATCTGAATACAATATCTGGCAACGTCGGATGAGCCATGTTCTAGCTCAACAGAACACTAGGTGTTGGAAGTCGGTTATCTTCGGACCACATGTTCCGATGGGGCCGAATACTGAAGATCCCAAGGTTCAGGAGCCAAAGAAACTTGAAAACTACTCCGACCAGGATTTTCAGAAAATTGAGTTAGATGCTAAGGCCTTCAGTATTGTGGACATGGCTCTACCCAATGATATATATGCTGGGCTGTTGCACTATAATAGTGCAAAGGAGTTGTGGGATGCACTGAAAGAACAATTTGGTGGGACTGAAGAGGTTATTGAAAACAATCGTGAAATACTTAACCAACAATATGAAACATTCAGTCATGTCAAGGGAGAGTCATTAACTCAACAATTTGAGAGGTTTAACTGTCTCATTAGTGAACTAAAACTGGTTGGTCTAACTTACCCTCATTCAACTTTGAACCATAGGTTTTTAAGATCATTACCAGACAAATGGGACACTATTGCTATTGTTATGAGAAACTCAATTGGATTTAAGGACCTATCACTGACCCAGCTTCATGGTAAGCTCTTGACTTATGAGAGAGAGCTTAACCAGAAAAAGAAGCTCCAGGACTCTGGAAAAGTGTCTGATGATTATGTATTTGGGAATACAGCACTTTTGGGTCATGATGAGGTGCCTGGAAATACTAAGGATCAGAGTTATGATCACTTCATTGACATAACTTCAGGTTTTAACTCGGGTTTTAACTCTGATTCTTATTCACCAAACTATGCTTTCACAGCAAGTGGTGGTGATATCCAGGCATCTGATAACATATCCTTTGAGTATGATGACCTGAAATACTTTGACCCTGATGATTTTGAGGAAATGGACATTATGCACCAATTGGCCCTTCTCAGTGTAAGAACTAACAATTTTTACAAGAAAACTGAGAGAAGGTTTCCAGGGTTAACTGGCAGATCAAAGGTTGGGTTGGATAAGATAAAGTGTTATAAATGTCGTAGACTTGGTCATTTTGCTAGGGAATGTAGGAGTCAACATGGTACACCTATAATCACCTATCCAAATCAAAGACCTCAGGCCAACACTTATCAAAATTCCTATAATACTCCTGGACCAAATGTGCAAAACACTGCTCATTTTGCATAGTCCTCAAACACTGTTCCTATCCAGTATGTCCAAACCACTGTTCCTCAGATCCACTATGTGCAAACACCTGTTGCTCAGGCACCTGTGCAAACGACTGTTGCTCCATCCTCTGCTCCTGCAGAGACCAGTCAACAGAGCTTCTTCACACAAGGCTTTGTTGATTGGAGCAGTCTACCAGATGAGTTAATAGATGAAAATTTTGCACTAGTTGTCAAAGCTGAAAATGAACCAGAAAATTTTTGTTTCATGGATATGGTAGAAGAAGTTGAATCTGAGGAGGTGGTGACTGAATCTAATGTTGTGACTGATGATGTTGTTGATGAAGTAGTTGCAGGTGAAAAATCTGAAGAAGAGGTTGTGAATCTCTTAGATCCTTGGGGTGCATATGATGATTGTGAGTGCAAGTGTGATTGTGCATTGATGGCTGCTGCTAAGGTATCTCCTCAAATTCTTAAGGATTTATGTTCTCCTCAAATGTGTGAATGAAAACCTTAGAAAGAAAATTTTAGATGATGAAGTTAAATTTGAGAAACTCTCAAAAGAATTAAAAACAAGTTTAACTGAAAAAGAATCTGAAATAAGTAGCTTAAAACATGAAGCAACCATAACCAAAGACCAGCTCCAAACTATGATAACAAAATATCAGAGTTGTAAAAGTGAGCTTGAGTCCACCCAAGTTGATTGTCAGAAATGGGTGGAATCATGTAGAGGATTTGAAATGCTACTCAACAAACAAACCAAAAGTCATGTGAAGTTTGGTTTTGGTTTTGAAACAACTGCTCCAGCTTTTGAAAACACTGACAAAAAGGATCTAAAGTCTGTTGAGATAGTACCAACAAACCTGCAGGGTCAAGAGATTAAAATCACTGAACCAAATGGTAAGAAAATTGTTCTAGAAAAACTAGAAGGTTCCTCATCATTCACTGAACTTGAAAAGTATGAATTTAAACCTACTTGGTCTGATGAGTGTGGTACTCTTAAGAATTTTAAACCTGTTGATTTTAATACTCCTGAAGGAAAGACAGCACCTCAGGCAAAAATCATTCCCTTGAAAAACCTTCCAGTAGATGCTCAAACATCTGCTGAAAAGAAGGCTGAAAAGGGGAAGAAGAAAGAAAAGACTGTCCACTTGTTCTGTGATTTCTGTGAAAAGAAGAATCATGTCACTAAAAATTGTTTTCTTCTAAAAGCATATGACATTAACAAAGGAACAAGTGTATGTGATTCCAAAGCCACATGTTCAATATGTGGGAAAAAGAATCACAAAACCAAAGAGTGTTTGTATCTCAAAAATTTTGATGTGAAAATACAAGAATACAAAGCTAAAACTCTTGCAAATCCGGTGGTGAGTACTTCAAAAGGAAAGCCCAAACAGACTTTCACTCCTGTCCAAACATCTGTTACTAAAAGTCTTGAAACATCTGCTCCTAGGGATGTCCAAGTAACAAATGCTCCACCCACAAGCAAGTACCCAAGAGGATATGGACAACCACCATGTCATAGTCTTTCACATGTTTATGAGGAGCCAAAAAGACCCTCTAAACCAAGAGTGAACAGAAATCCCTATGGGTATTATCATCTGTTTGGAAGTGATCAAACAACTGTTGCCCCAAGTGTTGACATTCAAGCACTGGCAAAAGGTCAGCAACAGTTGTTGAACTTGATTCAAAAATTAGTTCAAACCACTGATCATCTTCCAAAGCTTGAGTCTGAAAAGTCTGAGGACCCATCCAAAGCCAACTTGGCTTTGGACACTCACCAAAACTAATCCATTACTGCTATGCAGGGAGCTTCTGCTTGTTTAGATAGTCTTTGGTATGTAGATAGTGGAGGTTCCAGGCACATGACAGGATGTAGAGCCCTTCTTCTAGACTTCTTAGCTCATGGAGGGGGTGATATATCCTTTGGTAATGATTCAAAAGGTAAGGTGTTGGGTTCAGGGACTGTACAAGCTGGGAAACTCAAGTTTGAAAATGTCAATCTTATTGATAATCTCAAGTTTAATCTCCAGAGTGTTTCACAAATGAGTGACAAAGGTTATGGCTCATTCTTCACAAAGAAAACTTGTAAGATTATTGGGCCAGAAGTGGTGAAAAAGATTGATACCATCATTGCTGAGAGCAAAGCACAACTTGTTGCTCATAGAAGTGGCAATGTGTATGTTGTTGATATGTTAAAGGACAATCCTATGGGAAATGTTTGTTTATTTTCTGCTGCCTCCACAAAGGAGACAGAATTGTGGCATAGGAGACTGGGTCATACCAACCTTAATACTATCAACACTCTCTCTAAACAAAGTCTTGTCAGAGGCTTACCATCAAAAGAATTCAAATGTGATGAGCATTGTGTTTCCTGTTTAAAAGGGAAACAACATAAAATCTCTTACAAATCCATTGATGAGTCCAAAACAAGTCAATGTCTACAATTGTTGCACATGGACTTGTTTGGCCCGGTTAAAATCATGAGTCTAAGAAGAAAAAGATTTTGTCTTGTCATAGTTGATGATTTTTCTAGGTTTACATGGACTTACTTTTTACATTCTAAGGATGAGACTGCAGGTATTTTGAAGGACTTTGTCACCAAAGTTGAAAAACAATATGACTTGCCAGTAAAAGTCTTCAGGAGTGACAATGGAACAGAGTTTAAAAATAAGGAGTTGGATGACTTCTGTGTGTCAAAAGGGATTGTGAGGCAGTACAGCATCCCAAGAACACCAGAGCAAAATGGGGTGGTTGAGAGGAAAAATAGAACTCTTATAGAAGTGCAAGAACCATGCTAGCAGATTCTGGTTTGCCATTGTCCTTCTGGGCAGAAGCTGTAAACACTGCTTGCTATGTTCAAAACAGAGGTTTGATCAACCCAAGACATCAAAAAACTGCTTATGAAATTTTGTTCAAAATCAAACCAATAATTTCATTTTTCAAAATCTTTGGCTGCCCATGTTTCATCTTAAATCTCAAAGATTCCATTTCAAAATTTGCAGCCAAAGTAATTTGTGGATATTTTCTGGGATATTCTTCTACTGCCAAGGCTTATAAAGTGTTTAACACAAAGACCAAGACAATAGAAGAAACTCTGAATGTAAAGTTCAATGAACTTTCATCCCTAAAAATCCCAGCAAATCCTGCTGAACTATTTGATTTAGATAAATTCATATTTGAAGATGTCACTGTTAAAACTAACAATGCAGGTATTCCACAGTCTCCACAACAAGATTACAGATTAGATGTTGTGATCCCCAGTCACTATAAAATCTCTTCTGCATCAGAGGAAGCAGTTGTTCAAAACAACTGTCAAAACTCTGTCACAGCTGAGTCAACCACTGTTGGCCAGTCTTACTCTCAAACCACTGCTTCACCCCTTTCAACCACTGTACAATCATCTGTTGACAAAAGTCAAACATCTGTTGACAAAAGTCAGTCCAGTTTTACACCACTTGAACCCATTCCCCCACTTCCATTTCAAACATCTGATGGCACTACAGATGTGCAAACAGATGTTACAACAACAGAGTCACCAAACCTCTGTCCTTCACCTCAAAATGCCATCATACCATATCAGGGAGATCTAATCTACCTAAGAGCTCATCCATTAGACCAGATCATTGGCAACATCAGAGAGGGTGTGCTAACAAGAAGTCAATCCTCCAATATTTGTCTTTTTACAGGGTTCCTATGTCTCACACAACCTGTCAAGTACCAAGAGGCACTAAAAGACAACAGTTGGGTAAAAGCTATGCAAGAAGAGCTCCTTCAGTTCATAAGACAACAAGTATGGGAACTTGTACCACTGCCTAAGGATGTTTTTCAAATAGGCACAAAGTGGGTCTTCAAAAATAAAACTGATGAAAGGGGTATTGTTGTCAAGAATAAAGCCAGGCTCGTGGTTCAAGGCTTCAGACAAGAAGAAGGAATAGACTATGATGAAACCTTTGCTCCTGTAGCAAGGTTAGAAGCCATCAGACTCTTTCTAGCCTTTGTTGTCAACCACACCATCAAGGTGTATCAGATGGATATCAAATGTGCCTTCCTATATGGCAAAATTCAGGAGGAGGTCTATGTATGTCAACCACCTGGTTTTGAAGACACATTTTATCCTGATCATGTCTACAAGCTTAATAAAGCTTTGTATGGACTCAAACAAGTACCAAGGGCCTGGTATGAAACTCTTTCCAGTTTTCTCTTATCCATTGGCTTCACAAGAGGTAAAATTGATAAAACCTTATTTCTGAAATGGAGAGGGAAAGACTTAATGATTGTTCCAATATATGTGGATGACATCATCTTTGGATCCACATGTAACAAAATGTGTGAAGATTTCAGGAAACTCATGACATCAGAGTTTGAAATGAGTGTCATGGGTGAACTTCAGTGTTTCCTTGGTCTCCAAGTGAAACAACTTCAAAATAGCACATTCATCCATCTAAATAAATATGTAAAGAACTTGCTAACTAGATTTGAGATGAATGACTGTAAGCCATGTAGTACACCCATGAGTACAGTCAAACTACTCACTATTGATGACAAGGATGAACTGGTTGATCAAACACATTATAGATGCATGATTGGGTCTTTATTGTACTTAACTGCATCTAGGCCAGACATTATGTTTGCCACTTGTGTCTGTGCAAGATCCCAGGCTTCACCTAGAAAGTCAAACCTTATTGCTGTGGAAAGGATATTCAGATACCTAAAAGGTGCTCCCACACTTGGTATCTGGTACCCTGCTAATGGAAACATTGAGCTTTCAGGTTATTCAGATAGTGATTTTGCTGGCTGTCACACCACAAGAAAATCCACATCAGGAGGGTGCCAATTTCTAGTGAATGCCTTAGTCTCTTGGCAAAGCAAAAAGCAGGCTGCTGTTTCCACCTCAACAGCTGAGGCTGAATACATTGCTGCTGCAAGCTGTACAGCCCAACTCATGTGGCTTCAAAATCAATTGCTGGATTTTGGGATAACTGCATTACAGACTCCACTCATGTTGGATAGTCAAGCTGCTGAAAATATCATCAAAAATCCAGTCTCTCACTCCACTACCAAACACATTGACATCAGACATCATTTTGTCAGAGAGCTATGAAAATGGTTTGATTTCTCTACACCATGTTCCAACAGAGGATCAGTTGGCAGATGTGTTGACAAAAGCTTTAGACACATCTACCTTTACAAATCTGATTTCCAGAATTGGTATGCTAAACATGGATTAAACAACACAAATGTTTTTAATAATAGCATTAAAATGTTTCAGAAAATCAAAATTCATCCTTAAAATAGCTTTTTGGTTGAAAAATCTGTTTCAAACCTCTGATCAGATAAAACAACCACTGTTTCATTCATTTTATCCACTGTTGGTTGAAAATCTGTTTCAAACCTCTGATCAGATAAAACAACCACTGTTTCATTCATTTTATCCACTGTTGGTTGAAAAATCTGTCTCAAACCTCTGATCAGATAAAACAACTATTTTATTTTCCATATATATATATATATATATATATATATATATTTACATATATCTATAATAATGATAATAATAATAAAAAAACAGCTGTTTGCATCAGTTGTTTGCATCAGCTGTTTGCCAAAATAGCTGTCCCCCACCAGATGTTCTAACCATCAGATGTTTGCCACGTCTGCTCCTACAAGCAGAGCTTTGGCCACATCAGCGGTTTCACCAGTGCCTATAAAAACCCTGTTTTATCACAACAGTCGTTACACTGTCTCATTGTATTCAAAATACTGAAACCGCCTTCTTCGTTCTCAAACCCTTAATCAAATTCCACTCACTCTCACCTTCGGAATCCATTACAATGGATCTTCAAGCTAAAGCCACCCACAATTATCTTCCATATCTGGTAAAAACAGATGAAAATACTCCATTCAATTCCACCATCGACATCATCCTAAAATCCAAATACCTGACAATCCTAACCGCTGACGCCCCTATCTATCTTGATACTCTCCAAGAATTCTAGTTGAATGCTGAGTTTCTGCTTTAAGACAAAAAGCCTACTTCCATTATCTCAAAAATTGGTGAGACAAGTATCGTCATTACCCCTCAACTGATATCCACAACCTTCTCACTTAATGACCTGTCAGGTAAAGACTTTTTCCCTAAAACAAAGCTTCACACAGAGTTTCAGGAAAGGGGGTATGATGCTCAGATGACTGGGTCAACACTTTTCAAAAAGTTTTTCCCACCAGTCATGAAATTTTTCTTCCATACCCTTCTTCTCTGTGTCTCCGCTAAGTCCACATCCTTTAATGAAATCCCATTGAGGATTCAGTACTTGGGTTATGCTATGTTGTCAGATTCTAACTTCAATCTATCCCAGGGACTGTTTATGGACTTAGTGTCAAATGTGAAAGCCATAAAGTCTGGGTCAAAGAATGCTTTTCTAATTTACCCAAGAATCTTAAGTGTAATCCTTCAAAAGGTTTTACCAGAAAAAGTTTTCAAAAAGGGTGAGTCTATGCAAATGAAGAGTCTAACTGATGAAACTTTCACAAGAATCCTAGGTTCAAACATCCAAGAAAAGGTATCAAAAGTGTCCAAAGTTTCAAAAACACAAACAAAGAGGACTAAGACAACAACTGTTGTCCAAACCTCTGTTGTTGAGCCCACTGCTCCTGGTGATCATTGCACTACATCCAGTGCTGTGAAACCCACACCAGCCATTTCCAAAAAGAAACGTCCATCCACAAAAACCACCACTCAACCACAAAAGAGACTTCTGGAAGATGAGATACCAGAAGATAACTCTGTTGCAACACAAAAGCAACTAGAAACCACTGTTGTTACTTTCTCACAACAGTTGGAAATATCTCAACCTGACCAAACTCCTCATGCATCCTCACAAAAGGATCATGTTGTAAGCCAAGGGGAACCACATCATGATACATTTGAGTCACTTGGCCATATGTTCACAAGCCCCTCTCCCAGGGCTAATTCTCTTTTTACTCCTCCACCTTCACCATCACATGTTTAACAGACCATGCAACCTTTGTTTGAGGCTATTGACAAAACTCAGGAAAATCCCAGTTCCTCTCTTTCACCTGTCAATGAGAGTATACCTCCACAAGTGACTGGGACTGAGGAAATTAAATCAGCCATCCCACAAACAGATGAGGAGGTTACACCCCTAGAGTTCAATGCAAATCTAGGTGAGTTTTCAAGTGGAGCAGCCACTACTGATGTAGAGACCATTGTCTCACACCAGGACAGTGGTTACATAACTAAGACTCCCTTGAAGACAACAACTGATGAGGCCACTATAGTGTCCCCAAAATCAGTTGGATGTCCCAGAACCAAGAAAAAGGGGCATCTGGTTCACATCCTTTGGATTCACCTCCTAGGACTGAATCAGTAAAACTACCACTGATAGGAATTCAGATGATCGTATTAACTTAGGTGATGGGTTAAAATACCAAGAATTGACGGCCAGAGTCCAAACCATTGAAACCTCTGTAGCTGACATCAAATCTGATGTCAAGTTAATATTGGAATCCTTGGCAACTCTCTCCAAGAGTCAACCATCCACAGCTGATATTGCTAGTGAGCTATGGAAATCTGTTTCTCCCATCATCATAGCTCACAGAAAACTAGCATATCAGAATCATGAAACCTACATGGCTGAAATCAGAAACATGGTAGATGCAAGGTACTAAGATACCCATGCAGACATTCAAGCCATCAAAGACCATTTGCTGAAGACCACTGGCTCTGCCCCTACCACCATTCTCAGGGATGAAGATGATGATGAATTCACAGCTGATGATGCCAAAAAGGGGGAGAGTGGCAGAAATAGGTTGCCAAAGCTAGATCCCTTTGGTTGTCCACCTTCACAAAAAGGGAAATCAAAGTGTAACACCCCGCCCCTCTCCCCACCAATATTGTCCGCTGAGGTTAGAAAACTCTTAACAGATGACTAACTTATCTTTAGAAGATTTGCATGAGATCATATTAGCTGCTCGCTAATAAACGACTTGAAGTGGTTAACGTGTGTATTCGTGTTAGCTTTCTGTATAGTTGTCATGTTAGGATGCCCGAAAGGGACACTAACTATCGGAAAATGGGAATGTTGATCACACGCCTTTATTTTATATGATATGTAGATGACATGCTAGGGTTGATATATTATAGTCTATATAGTTATATTTTGTATTTGGAGTCTTACATATGTTAATTAGATATTTTAGAATTAATTTAGTTTAAAACAAACTTTCACTATCTTTTCCTACTGGTAAATTGAGGACAGAGTTTAAGTACAATTGCTCCGTGCACGTCCATGGATCAATATCTGGTTATTATCTGTACATTACTACATATATGACAGGGTACACTTGCCATATTGTGTGTGTTTTAATATTAAGGTCTAAACCATTTTTATAAATATTAAAGCAGAAACGTGTGTTATTTTATTGTAAAATTATGTGTATATCCGCACACATCAATGAGTTTTAAATGTTTAAAACATAAAAAGAAAATGAAAGAACAACACATTAAAAAAATAATAAAAACAGGTGGGCTGGGTTCGAACCATGTACCCACTGTGTACAACTCCAAAGCTTCAACCACTTGACCAACAATTTGTTTTAATCGAAGATATTGAAAAATATTGTATTTAGCACATAATCTGCATCATGTTCTTCCCCATTAATACTACAAACCCTAACCCTAAACCCATATTTAATTAACCCGATTACCTAAAAAACAACACCTAAGACCATGGGGCTTTTGATCGAAAATAATAATAAAAACAAAAACAAAACGGCAACAAGAAATGGTATCTACACGAACGATTATGGTCGAAAACGAAGCTTCAAGTCCGAGAGCTATGAACCGGAAATTTTAGAATTTATGTACGCGATTTGGATGATATTATTATGGGTTTATGTTGGTTACAGGTTGGGAAATGAGTGAAAAGGATCAATTTATAGGATTGAGCTCAAATTGAAGGCATTCATACGTTCGCCGGAACACATGCTTCGGTTACAAGGTAACCAGTTCTAATGCTTGTTTTAAACGCTATTTAAACTCATATAACACTGGAATTTCAATGATAATTATGGAGAAACGCCAAACATATCATAAATTGGATTAAAGGCGCGTTAAAACCATTTTTTTATAGTTGGCCGGAGCCGGATTCCGGTGGCCGGAAGATCCACGCCGGGAACACAGGTTCTGGCAGGAGGGAAAGTATGCTTTTTTTTTAATTTTTTTTTGATGTTTCAACTATTGACGCTTTTAGTCCACCAGTTAATAACTTGGTTAGTTTATAAAATGGCCTTGTTAGTTTTTCCTTTATAAAAAGTTAACCAAGTGAATTTGAACTAACTTAAACGTTTTTAAAACTTTATAAAACAAACCTGTTTTTTTTTTTTTTTTTGTTAACAAATAACAAAATGAATTTATATATATATATATTAAACATTAAACCTAAAATTTTATATTACCAAAACTTTAATATAAACTTTAATTGTTTAATTTTAACAAAAATCTAATGAACTTTATACTGGGAATTTTTATATCCTCAAATTTAAATAACGTTTCAATATACGTATGAGTTTAGAATGCAAGCACAATCCATATAAAATGAAAATGATAAATATAAATTCGATTCTTTTATTAAATTCGAAACAGATTACAAGGACTGAAATATGAACATTTGAATGCATGGACTACAATTGACAACGTAATAAAGATAAGGGTGATGGATGTGACATATATATTGGGCCTCTATTAATTGAAAGATCTGTTTTACAATAACTGTTGACTTGTCAAGAGATCTTCTCAAAACAACAGTCATCCAATACAAATTCAGATGTAATGAAAATAGTGTCACCCAATATAATTTTCACTTAGAATTTACCATGTGCCACGTAAATAAATCAATTACTTAATAATAATAATAATAATAATAATAATAATAATAATAATAATTACAATATTTGAACTCAAAACTCTTATTATTTGACACTCAACCTGTTAATGTTTAAAATCGTAAACACGCTTCCCTATGATAATTTAAAACTTTCCCTCTTAAAAATTCCAAACTTAGGTCTTATTTAAAGATAGTTTTAAAAAAAATATTATTATTATTTGTCACACCCTCAAATTTTCACTGTGGTGTTTATATTGCGAGGCGCATGACATACCAGGATCCCATAGCCATAAGTCATATGAACGAACTCTAAATGCCCAAACCATTTAGTTCGTTTTCAAAAACCAAGTTTAGTTAAGCTGCGGAAGCGTAAACCAAATTTAAACCTTTTAAAACCATGCGCAAAACAACGCGCCCAAATTAAGACCATATGAAAGAAAACGTAAAAGCATAATATGTAATTTAGGTGTATGCCCAAGACCCCAAATGCAGTGAAGTGTGCAGTGCTTTCTAATCCTGGCACCGGAAGCTAACTACCTGCAAAAGCATGTATATCGTGGGTCAACAAACAATGTTGGTGATTTCACTAAGTAAAGAAATGAGTAAGTAAATGCGCTGGTCTCCAAAACCACGTAACCAAGTAAAAGCGTAGGTCTCCCAGACCACGTAACAACAAGTATTAAGTAATCGAAAGCGTAGGTCTCCCAGACCCAAATGTTCAAGTGTTATCAGTTTAAGCATAAGTAATTGAGTTGGTTCCAAAAACCGTGTAAACACTAGTTCATCGCATGTCAAGGGTAGCTAACCCATTCATGATAACTAACACCAATATACCGAACTGCTGATGCACGTGTAGTCACAAATCTGAGCTGCATGCCTTACATCATTGCCTATCAACAATGATAAAATCTATTAAGTTATAGTTCACTCCCGCACTCCCCGAGCCGGTGTGAGATTAGTAAGACCTAATAGCGTTATCAACTAATAACCCGCTTGCCATAACCCGGAAACTCATTCGGTATGTGAAGGACTTACAGATGATAGATGTAACACCCCAACCGATGGCGGAAACATCGGGATGTCACGTATTGATGATTGTTTCCGTAGCACATGGTATAAATTGAAATTTTAAATAATTTATTCATAACATAAATATCCAAAATTAAGTGATGTCTATAAATCCCAAATACATGATATCAAATAAAGCAATATCTTCAAACAACTTCAAAATAAACTTCATAATATTCCTCATGCATACTCTAAGCCTCAGCTTCGTTGTTACCTGAAACATGTTAATTTTGAAAATATTTTTGGGTCAACAAAAGTTGGTGAGAGTTACATAGGTTTTGATAATCGAATAAAGCTTGTACAATTCAAGTGTCATGGCAAGTCTAGTCCATATGTGAAAACATACTAGAAGTAAATCGAGTGTATAATCAACCCGTGTGACTAGAATATTGTGGTCCATCCCATACGCTCATGGTTCACTCGATTATGTTATGCGATAACAATCACCCACGCTACCTATGTAGGAGGCACGTATCCGGGTGGGATTGTCAGTCCAATAGATCTATCATTGTATACCGTCGGCTGATCAATGTTAATGATTATGCTAGAATATTGTGCTTACCCTAGTCATGTTTAAGACATAATGCAACATAGAATAACACATAGACACTTTATGATTGAATTGTAGATAGAATGTTGTAACATGTTTAACCCCAAAATAGTGAAATAGAAAAGGGGCTATGTAAACTCACCTTAGTAAAATGTTATGTCTCGTGAAAATAGAATATGTGTTGCCCAACAATGCCAAGTATTACCCTATAATTAAGGTAATAAATATGTCTAAGTCTTTCTAGTCTACAAATATATTCTAGGGTTTCGAATTGGGGATAAGTGTTCTTTTGATTAATAAATAAAATGTTTGATAAATAAGAGAAATTTGATAATTAAATAAACAAAAATCTTTTTGTAAATTTTAAATTAAAGATGGTCACAATATAAAGTTTTAAGTATGAAAATAATTTTTATAAAATTATTTTCTTAAAAATAGAATATTAAATCTATTTATTTCAAATTGTCAAAATATAACTTTAATATTTAAAAATATTAAAATTAAAGAATTATTAAAGTAAAAATTGTATTTCTGTTCCAAATAAATAGAAATAATTTATATAAAATTTTGGTGCAAAAATATTGAGAAATGAATTTATTATGATTTATTTATGATTAAAACTAACAAAAATTGATTAAAAATATTAAATAAATGATTTTTCAGAAATAAAAATCATTTCAGAAAAGTTTAATGTTATAAAAACTTAGAATAATTTTTGTGGAAATTTATATAATTGTTTTGATATTTTTATAGAATTTTATAAATAAAATAGAATAAACTTAAATTATTTATTATATATATTAATTAAATAATTTTTGAAAAACTAAAAATTGTATGTTAAACTTTTCTACTAGATTAACATAAAATAATTTTTGTAGAATTTATAAAGTTGTTTTAGTATTTTAAAACTAATTTTAAAATACAAGTAATTATATATAAAGCTTGAATGTTAAAAAAAAATACTTTGATGATGCTGGGAATCGAACCCGCGTGGGCCGGCTCAAAAGCACCAGACACAACCACTTGATCTAGATCAGTGGTTGTGTTGGGTTTGTGTTTGTTTAAAATAAATAACCTAGTTCAGTAACATGTTCTTCCCCAATTCAATCATGTTCGAGCCCTAGATTTACAATTGTTTGATTCACACAACAATAACCCAATTAATCAGAGGGTTATTGTTGTGTGAATGCCGATGAATAAAACCCACAAGAAAAAGGACACTTACAATTACGAATTCGTGTAAATTGCTCGGTCAACAGAAAAAGTCAACTCAAACTCGATTGCTTCGAATGATGTTTTAATAACAGAAGTTAGAGATTGAGAGGGATATTTCGGCGAGTGTAGAAGGAATTAGGAGGTCCAATTTATAGGGAGAGGGTTTGGATGAATGATTTGGTAAGTTGACTCACATAAAGATGATGACGCGACTGATTGACGAGGATTGGGACGAATTGATTATAATTGCTCGTGTGTTATACGCGTAATAGACAGGCAATCACGAAATCATACCAAATCAGGATCAAAAACGCGTTTGATTTGGTTAATTTTGGTAGATTGATATCACAATTGACTTTCCTAGTCAACTGTGAAGAACTAAACTGGTTATATAATTATAATATGTTGGGATTTAAACCAAGTGTGTGTGTGTAGACCAGATGGTTGTGATGTTATGCATGGTTGACCCGGCTTGAGCGCGGGTTCGATTCCCGGCCCAAGCACATTATTTTTTGACATTTAAATCATATATATATATATATATATATATATATATATATATATATGTGTGTGTGTATATTATATATAAGTAATATAGTATTAGGGTTCCAAATGCGTCACAATAATATTTAAAAGCGAATAATAATAATGAAACTTGACGTTTTTATTCAAAATAATTGTAACGTACAAGTATTAATGCGTAATGTTACAATAGAGTTGGTTTAATTCATCAAGGACACAGTTTGCGAACTAGCAAAACCCGACTCAAACAAGGAGTCAAAAACCGACCCACGCAAGGATCAATAGCATCCCAACCCGGGATGTGTAAGTAGTCTCAAACCGGATTAGAAAATAGTATTCCCAACCCGGACTAGAAAAAGTTAAGTACGTTGTCTCAACCCGAGACGCATGCTTTTGAGAAAAGAGCAGTGAAACTCACCTTAGTATGCAAGCAAATAAATCCAACTCCAAAGTAGGGTGTGCTACCGACTCCCTAGTACATGTATCACTAAGTGAGTATATGTGTAATACCATTACACCATATAACCCGTTTGTCCAAGACGTTTAATTGTTCAAAATCGTATAAGTGACACCTAGTGGTTCTACATGCATAAGTAAACCCTACGGACCCGTTGGTGAATATGTTGGTTACCATTAGTTTTACACTTCATATGCATCTCATATAAGTGCCCATTCAAGTACATATCAAACACATACCACATAGGACTCCAATTAGTCACACAAACACAAAATACACAATCTGCGTTTTTAGGACAGATTGTGCGTCACCAAAACTAATTTATTTAAAATACTAAATCAGTGAGTTAAACTCCCAAATTTTAACTGAATATTCGTTGGGATTCATTTAACAATCCATACTTTTTTTTATCTCAAAACCAAACACAAAAAGTATTAAAATTCGTTCAACACAGCTATGTTCAGAAAACTTTCACAACAGGTCAGTTTAGTAGAAAAATTCTCAAAAATCGTGTATTCATCCAAACGGGATGAATCCAATTGGAAAACCCAAATTAATCCAATGTTAATCTTCTGTAAAAATTTCATAACTTAATTCTTTATAAAACTCGAGTTATGACATTTTAAAGTCGACTCAGTTTGTTAACCCGAAATTCTGATATGACCTATTTTCAAAGAAAATTTCAAAAACTACTCAAACGAAGTCCAAATCGAACGATTTTGTCCATTACGAAAATCTAAGACCATGCACATTACAACCTTGTCAAGAACACATCAAAACAATAACTTTTACCCCACGTATCAGACCCTATAAATTAACTTTCAGATTCTGTCCAAGTTTCAATCATACAATGACATCAATTATCTTGAACCCTAGTTGCATATTATCGATCAACAACGCCAATAAACATTATACAACATCTATAAGACATTATCTGATCATAACCTAGCAAAATTCATGCATATATTATCATTCACAAACCCCGATTATCTAAAACATCAAGAACACACATGATCATGCAAAACACATAATATTCATTACATAACAATATGCTTGACCCTTTTAATCATCATGTTTTAATTTTTATAAAATACTTTCAGACCTGGACAAACAAGGTTTTGATGTTTTAAAACAATTTAAAGAAGATTAAAACACAAGGTTTTGATGTTTTAAAACAATTTAAAGAAGATTAAAACACAAGAGAATGAAGATTATACCACAAGCACTTCAAAACAATCAACCGAAGGCTCTCCAAGCTTCCCGATCGATGTTCTTTAGCTTTTGCAGGAGTTTAGGGATTAATAAATCGTAAGGAGGCAGTAGGGGGCGATTAGGGTTGAGTTTAGAGGTTGCATGGGGCTTAAGAGTGTTTAAATAGTGGATTAAGGCGATTAGGCTTTGTCAGACTTCCGTGAGCGCCCCGCTCACAGCTCCCGGCCCGCTCCGGGTGGCCTGCATTTTTTGCAAGTCCCGAGGCGATTGATTACACTCAGAAGACACGCCTTAGCCATTGTAAAGCGTAAGCTGAAGGCGGGTCGATGTGGGTTTGCATTTTTTGGGGGCACGGGATTTCTTTAAGTTGTGCGATAGTAAAGTAGGTCCAGCTAGTCGGTTTTTGAAGTAAAATGGTTTTTGGGATACTTATGATAGTGGAACGAACTTGATTGAGGAAGACCACTCATGGCTTTTACCGACATCCTATTCCCACACTTGATAGGTGGAGATTTGATCCTTGTACAAGCCTATGTGTTTCAAGCTTCATGTTTAGGTATTGAGGGATCACTTGTTATCATTGATATACATCGAGTGATGAGAGATGTTTGTGATGTCTACTAGCTTAGTTTGGTTGGAATCTTGATGGGGAGTGAAACTTGATTATGTAATCCCATGTTTTAAAAAATTGTATCACATTTGACTAGTTGGGCCATATGCTTCATGACCGTTGTAAGTCTTGTGATTTCTTTGTGTCCTTAGGATTTGTGGCTTGCTTAGGCCTTGCTAGATGTTAGTCGTATTTGGTCTAAGTGTGGGTATGATGTGTTTTTGTTTAGGGACAAGCAAATGAATAAGTGTGGGGATGTTTGATACGCTCTAAAATATACATATATTTATATCAATATTCTCTATATTTTAAATAATATTTGGGTTAGTTTTTATTAAATATTACTCTTTATTAGTTCCTTTTAGTTATTTAACGGTTTTAATTGTAAACGAGCTAACCCGATGCATTTAAATTAAACTTGAGAGTCACTAAATTTTTATTATTTAAATGATATTTGAATTTAGGCCAAAGTCTAACAAGAATTTTCTTTGTGTTGGAATTAAGTGGGCAAGACCCAACTTACATGGAATTGTGATCCATTACATGAGCCCATAAGTAAACTAAAAGAAAAAGATATGGCTCGACCCACATTAGAAAATAGGGCATGAAAGGGGTTGGCTGTAAAAGCAAATTGAGCACAAAAGGTTTGTGGGGAGCGTAGAATAAAAGTGTGTGACAGGTGGTTGGCGGCTCCAAAAGTTTGGAGCAGAATTCATCTATCATCGAAAAAAGCAAAAACAAAATATATATAATAATAATAATAATAACATATAAATAAGAGGCAGGAATTATTATGAGAGTATCAAGTCAAAAAAAAGAAGCCACAAGAACAAAGAAAGAAAAAAATAATATTTTGATGGTGAAGGGTCACAAAGAAGGGCGGTGTTTATGGGTTTGGTATTTTTTTGGTCGCCATGATTTTTATTTGTTAACCTCTTAGATTTATTTTTATTTCTTTCATTACTATGGTTAGCTAGATTTATATTGGTTGCCTAGATTTGGGATGATTATTGAATATTATTGATGGTTTTTGTGATTTGACATTTGTTTGGCACTAGTTTATGTATAAAAATCTAAACTTTAATGGTTTTTGTTGTGGTTTATCACCCGGATGATGTTTATGTTATATTTTAATATTCATATTTGGCTATAATTTATTGACTTAGTGTTTTTAAATTAAAAGTCGCATATTTTTATCATTTGCTTTGTGTGGTGATTTGATAGGTTGACTTGTTGACTTAGGATCTAGAAATTGCGTATTTTACAACGTTTTGGGTTTGTCACCTACCTTGAGACCGAGAGGAGATAGGTTGTGGGTTTGTTAGGATTTTTTGGTTTATTTGGTTAGATATTGCACGAGAGTGAATTTCTTTCCCGGTATCCTTTTTATCCGCTTTCCCAAACATTTACCTTTAGGAATAGATTCACCCCTTGATACCTTAAGGTGTTTGGTGATTAGTGAGACCGAGAGGAGATCTAATCTTTGGGTGAGTAAACTTGTATGTTTGGTGAGACCGAGAGGTGATCCATTCTTTACCCGGTAAGCTTCCCACTACTTAGGATTTCATTTATTGTTCTAGTGATACCGAGAGGAGATCTAGATACTACTGTGTTTTCCGAATCGGTTATACCCGTAGATCCCAGTAGTCATTCGAGTATCCATTTCCCGCTAGCTTTCAACTTTATCAGTAGGATTCCCAGTCTAGGCAGCCATCTTCCTCATTTCTGTTTCCCCTTTCGTGAGCGTTTACTCCCTGATCTCTCATACCTGCTGCTTATTTATTTCTTGTCTTATTTTATTTGTTTACTTCTTTATCGTTTTAGTTATTTGCTAGTTAAAAATCATGCTCTTTCATATAGATTAGGACTCGACTGAGGTTTAGTATCGAGGGCTACATATCAGTGTCCACGGATTGATACTCAGTCTTATCGACTTTACTACACTACGACCGGTATACTGCCGTGTTGTGTGGTTTAGCTTGGTGATTCCATTTTTAAAACTAGATTGTGAAATTAGAATATTTATATATGTAAACCACAGCAGTCAGTTTTTGGCGTCGTTACCAGGGACACTGGCGACTTCGAGAATGACCCGAGTCAGAGATCTAGTCATTCGCTCTTTGTTTATATCCGCTTTAGTTTAGTCATATTTTTAGTTCTTATTTCATTTTAGGTTTATCTGCGTGCTTTAGTCTACTTGTTTCCTTTGCATGATTTTGATTTTTGCTTGATAGATTAGTCGTTTTTTTAGCCGCTTTTACTTTAGTCTTACTTAAAAGAAAACTAGAATCTTCATGGCATCTTGTATTGGAAAAAAAACTGTTGCAGACTACATACGGGAACGCGACGACGCGAGCCGTTATGAAGAAAACATGTACACTCAGTCGTGCTATCAGTACATGAATGTATGTTGTGAGATCTGTGGTGGATCCCATTTGAAACACGAGTGTTATCTTTCACGTGGGAGGTCCACACAGTGGTATGGAGTTGATGATGAGAGGTGGCGTATGGATATACAGATGATGATTGACCACATGGAATCAGCGCGTGCGAAACCTCTCACACGCGTGGTTTACGACTGTGAAGGGAACATATTAGGTTATATGGATTCGTCTGGAAATATGATTGAGATAATCCCAGAACTGGAGGCAATAATGGACGACGCAGTCCCACCTTTAGTTCAGCAGGTCGTTAGTCGTGATGAGTCGCCTTATTGGTATCCCGCGCCCTGGAGCCATGGATCAGAATCCAAAGATGATGATTTCTGGAGTGATGATGGCATCGAGGTAGTGGAGTTTGTTGAAGACACTACGAACCTGATTGATGAAGAATTTTTTGATGACGGAGTTGAGATTGAGGCAACTAGCGAGGTGCAAATGATTAGGCTAAGCCCATCAAGTACCGCACAGGTTAGCGAGCCGATAGATGAGCTTGAGGATGAGGTGATAGAGGACGAATATCTTCCATCGTGGGAGGATGAGTTCGGTCATGAGTTGGTGGATTTACAGAGCGTAAATGGAGGAGAGCTTGACCCTATTGGCGATCTTGATGAATTAGAAGCACTACTGTTCGGAGAGCCAACAAAGGAGATCAAAGAGGAAGAAGGAATGGAGATTGAGTATAGCTGGCCTGTGGAAGAGGCAGATGATGGATCACCTCCCCAATCATCAGAACCATAGGAGATGGCTCACGGTCAACTTGCCTGGAATTTAGTAAGCGTGCACACCATTTGGAGGGACGACCGACTCCTTCACTACATGTGTCATATATATTTTGGTCCAGGTAAGTATAAAGATTGGTGGGCTGAAATGAAGAGGTGGAGTGATCGGCCGTTGATGAGTACTAGCCATTGGTGGACTCATTGGGGATTGAACAAGAGTGTTAAGGATGATTATGTTTTTGTAGTTCATGACCATGGTGTGAAGCATGACATTAGTGGTCCGGGTGGAGATTGCGAGGTCGAGGCAGTCTCCTTTCACCCGCCATAGGTTTGTTCGTTGTGATTTGTTCTCGGGTGTTGGCCCGAGTGTACATATTAGTTGAACTTATTTCTATTTTTATCTTTTCTTTATTTTGAGTTTTTATATTAAAAATTGCAAAAAAAAAAAATGTTGTAGAAACATCTCCCCCGTACTCAATCTCCATTCGGGGGAGATCGTTTTCGAACCATATTTATTATTATTAATGGTTTGTTTCTTTGTGTTGCCGCGATTCGCGAGCATTTGAGTTGTCATGCAAGTTATTACTTGGTTATGCTTGATCGCGCCAGCAACTGCACGTTTGTAGGATGCCCCCACATATCAGCTAACCGCATTTTTGGCAGGGGAGTGTCAGTTTTCCTTTTCTCCTTTTTCTTATTTTATGTTAGACACTTTTGACACACATTGGGGACAATGTGCGTTTTAAGTGTGGGGATGGAGTAAATAAATAAAATTTATATTTTCAGAAAATCCAAAAAAAGAAAAATCAAAAATTCAAAAAAAAATGAAAAAAAAAAAGAAATCTAAAAAAAGGTGAAATTTTTTTAAATGTAGATACACGTAAGTGCGACTAGTGCTATTGAATTGCAAATTCTAATATGTTTTGTTGATAACGGTTGGTCGAAGATGGATATTGAATGGTCGAAGGTAGAACAGGATGGTCGAAGGAGATTCTGGGAGGTCGAATGAAGATTTGTATGTACATATGTCCAGGTTCGCCCTATATGAATGGTCGAACCTGCAGATTCAACCAAGCTATTTGGGCGAATGTGCAGGTCTATATAAGGCATAATCAGTTTTGAATGTTTAACTTTTGGTCATTTTGTTTCCCTCTCAGAGTGTGTTTCTCCCTAAGGGTTTTTGTCAAGTCTGTAATTGATTTATAACATTGTAAACAAGCTTTCAAAGTGATTAATGATTATGTTAATGAATGAAATGAATGTGTTTATGATGATTTGTGTGTTTTGCTAGATTTATTATCATTTTGTAATCAATTCAGGGATTCCGCACCTGAATTGAACTTGTTTGATCATAATCTTTGTTGAATAGCCGATCCTATACGCATACAAAGTGGTATCAGAGCCATAAGGATCAAACAACCACGAATTGATAATATTTCAGCTGATTTGGACCCAATTTTGATCAAAACTTTTCTGTTTTTCATTGAACAATTGAATTTGGTGATAATTGATTGATTTGAACTTGTTTTCATGGATAAAATTCAAAATTCTCTTTGTTAAACTTGTTCCAAATCCAATCCGAAGCAAAACCTGCATAAGATCATCAAATTTTATCAACATTTGAAAATTTTGGATCAAAATAACTGATTTTCAAAGTATAACCGTTTTTCAAAATAAAGGGTCGAACCTAGGGAGATTTGGTCAAGAGTGGAGTTTTTAGGTCGAACCAGGGAGTTTTTGGTCGAACGTGGAGTGTTATTTGGTCGAACCTAGAAAGTTTTAGTGTGTTGTTGTTCATTCGACCATAAGTGGTACATTCGACCAATCGGGTGGTCGAACGTGGGTTAAATTGGTCGAAAGTGAAACGAGTCTTTTATTTTCTACATTCGAACCTTTGTAAACGGTCGAATCTGGATTAAATTTTACATTCGACCACACGAGAATTCAAAAGGGTCGAACGTAGAAACTGCTGTTAAATTTGTCTAATCGTTTCGTGTTTTATCATTTTCAGAGCGATATGTGGAACTTTCCTACAACACCACGACCTAATACAACACCACAACAACAGAAAACTATGGATCCTTGGTCGGTAGCTGCTCAGAAGACTAGTCAACCATCCCAACTGATTAACTATTTGGCGATGACTAGTTCTGTGCCCCAACAAGTTGCACAACCACAACCACAACCTATGGCTGATTACTGGGGAGTTGCAGCAGCGGCGATACACTCTCAGACTACCAATGCGATTTCGACACTTATTCATGACTTATCTTCTGGTAGTGGGAGTCGTCCACCAAAGTTGATGGAAATGGTAGACTACAACCAATGGAAGACCAAGTTCAAGATTCATCTTGAGGGAATGGGATTAGAAGGAACGAAAGCTTGGCAAATGATTGCTAAGGGGTATGTTTCTCCGGTTTTGGAGAACACTGGAGAGCCGATTCCATTAGAGAGTCTTGCTGAAGATGAGAAGAAGAAGTTTGCGGTGGAAAAGAAGGCGTTTTCCCAATTGTCCCAAGCCATTAACACTGATCTCTTACATCAGTTTGGGTCGTGCACCACTTCTAAACAATTGTGGGACATGTTAAGGAATCGTCATGATGGGAATGAGAAGACTAGGAAGCTTAGAATGGAGGAGTTAAGAAAATAGTTTGAGAACTTCAGCTATATGGGAAATGAGACGCTGAAGGAGTTGATTCCGAGGTACTGTCACTTATTGACTGAACTTTCAAGTTATGAGATCAATATACCGATGTCTGAGCTGGTGGACAAGTTCGCTGATGCGTTGCCACCATACTGGAATCAACACATCGAGGTACTCAAAGAGATGGAAGAAAAGAGGAAGGCGAAAAGAGCACAAGTTCCTCAGAATCCAGAGTTATACCATGGCGGTACATCTTCATCTCTAGCTAGTTCAAGTTCTAGTACTACTGTTGCTCCACACATTGCTTGTGTTTCAAGTATTGTTGAACCACCCAAAGCCCCCATAAACTATCTTGCTCAAACTTCATCTTATACACCACTATCATACCCTACTACTTACATCCCACCATTTTCACCGATGCAACAAGCTGCTTGCTATTCTGCAAATATAAACCAACCTCAACAACAATCCTATATTCCTCACATGAATCAAACCCAAATGAACCCAAGTCAACCTAATCAGATCCCAATTGTGTTGGAGACTTCGAACTTGAAAAACGTTACTGTTGAAGTTGCACAGCAACATGTAGCATTGGTTTCTGCTATGGTCGCTTCTTATAACGGGTTAGTCGCTAGTCAAATTGGTAACAACAACCTAACCAGTGAGGACTATGCGCAAATTGACAAAGAGGAGATGGAGCTCATTGACATCCAGTGGGCGTTTGCTAGTGTTATGAGGCGAGCGATTGAGTTCATTGAGAAGACGGGCAGAACTGATCTTTCTACTTCTCCAAACACCACATATGGCTTCAACAAAGCCAAAGTGACATGTTTTAACTGTGGCGGGAAAGGTCACTTCAAGAGAGAATGCACACAGCCAGCACAGCAGGGAAACAGGAATCCTTTCAGCACCAATTACCAGAACCGTCAAAATCAGGTATCATACCAAAGTCAAAACAACTCCAATTTTCAACATCAAAACAATTACCAAAACCGCCAAAACAACTCACCAAACAATACTGTTAGACAAAACACTACACAAAACCAGAACCAGAACCAAATTCAAACACCACACAATCCAACCAGAACTATCATTCCTATTTCTACACCAAACAGCCAAACCCAACCAGATAACTAGAACCAGGCTTTGGTGATCCAGAAAGATGAGGGATTTGATTGGATTGGTATGCAACTCGGTGTTGAGGAGATTACTGCTGGTAACGTGGCATGTGTTTCCCAGAAGATGGATTTGGATGAGCCGGTATTTGTTGAAGAAATTTTGATGACTAAGAAGATGTCTGAGGTGAAGATTGAAGAGTTGAGTGAAGAAAGTGATGTTTGTGTTGAGAAGAAGTCGGGATTGATCCTTGACTCTGTTACTGACGTTCCTGAACAATGTGATTCAGTTTATTCTGATACAGAGAGCGATTCTGATTCTGAAGCTAGTGTTAATTCACTAGATGATGATATCGATCAACTTCTTGCCGAAGCTGATTTTCTGATTACGCGCAAATCGTGCATAGTGGATAGAATCGATTATTCTAAATTCTTTGCTGGAAAGGAAGCACACTTTGCATTGATGGCGATGACTGAGCCTCCAAAGCAGGTAAGTTCTGAATCTAATTTAGATATGAATAGTGAGAGGTATTGTGGTGCATGCGATAGATTGACAGAGGATAATAAGCAACTCAGGGTTCAGCTTGAGAGTGCTAAGATCAACTGTCAATCGTATCAAAAAGAAGCATGATAATTCAATAAAGTGCTTGATGGTTACAAGAAAGACATTTCTGATCTTAAAAAGACTTTATCTTTTAAACAGTTAGCCATTAACAATTATATCAATGAATTGGAAAATACAAAACTTGAAATGGCTACCATCAAGTGCTTTGCTGAGAAAGTCAACAAGAAGCTTGAATGCTATAAACATATTGCATATGTTGTTGACCATATTATTGAGGAGCTTTCACAGTCAAGTAGTGCAAACTACAAGGCCGTCCCATCTCCTTTGTTATTTGAAAACCATACTTTGCATTCAATAACACCGGCGAGTTCAGTTAAGTCTGACTCTACGTCGGATGATGAGTCTAACACCTCCAGTGTGGGAGACCCTAATTCTAATGTTAGACCTATTTTGGGACTAAATGATGAAGGTGTGATTGCTGTAACTGATGATTCCGATTCTGAGGATGACAAATCTGAGAAGGTGTGTGATATTCCTGCTAAAAATCACATTATTACAAATGAGCCAGTGTCACCATCGCAGATTATACATCCCATGGCTAACGCTCATCAAGCGAATCAATCAGTTAAGCATGTTGAGAAAAATGATCACTGTGACAAACCCGTCAAAGTTTTCTATCGAATGGAAGGATCCGATAAGATAATTTCTGACGACGAATATCCAATCAAATTTGCCAACTATTCCAAGATTGAGAAAGTTTGGCAGGAAAGTACCATTTGGTTCCCAAAACATGAGCGAACAAATGATGTACCTCCAGAGGTTTTACAGAAAATCTATTTGGATATTTCAAAAGAACCAAAGGTTCATGTCACAGAGTTTATCAAGCCAAAGGAGAAGGCTAATAGTTTTCTTGAGCCGACTTACTCCAAGGACCCAGCTCCTGAGAGTCTTAGAAGAAGGTGTGTAGATGATCAATATCCTATCACTACATATGCTAAGTCGAACACCAAGAACAACTTGGAGGAATACCGTGAGTGTTATAAATGCGGGGAGAGAGGGCGATTACTTGCTCACTGCCCGTATGTTAGGCACAAAAGGCACGAGGTTGAAGTGAAGCAAAAATACCAGAGTCTAGTCGATAATCATTGTTATCCACAAAGACGATTTGTTCCACAATCAGCACCGTTTTATAATCAAAAACAGATATTTTCAAAAGAGGGAAAATCGTTAGATGACATATGACCGTCGTAACCGGATAGCTATGGAAAAACCTCTTAAGAAACCTGTGGTGAACACAACTGTTGACAAGCAAAAGGTACCTGTAAAACCTGCAGTCAAACCAACCATTAGACCTGTCTCTGTTAAATCAGAGAAGGTAACCAAGTCAGTTTCCTTTAAGGACGAAGTAAAGAAATCGGTTGAGACCCCAAAATCTCAAATCCGGATCTTGAAACGTTCGGAACAGTATTGGTCACCAAAGGGTTCTCATGGTGCTTCATCTTCACAAGTGAATGAGAAAGCTGAAACTGAAAAAGATTTAATTGATCAGAAAAAGATCAATTCAAATCAATCTGTTTGTGAGAAAGAATCTTTGAAACTCAATGTTCAAAGACCTAAGACAAAGCAGGCTTGGGTCCCCCGAAAAATATAATCTTTTTACTTGATATGTGCAGGGAGCTTCAGCTGGCCCTGTGAGCAGTCTTTAGATTGTTGACAGTGGAGCTTCTGGTCACATGGCAGGGGATTTATCGCTACTGTTTGACATCAGAAATATCAATGGTGGATACGTAGCGTTTGCTGGGAATAAAGGTGGATACATTACTATGGAAGGTAGTGTAAGTAATGGGATAGTGAGTTTTGAGAAGATTTCGTACTAGAAGCAAATTGATTATAATCTGCTCAGTGTCAGTCAGATATGTGATAAACAGTTTTCGGTATTCTTTAATGACAAATCTTGCTATATACTCAAGCCAGGATTCGTACTTCCAAAAGAGTGGGTTATGCTAAAAGCACCGAGAGTGAACAATCTGTACATTCTCGACATGTCAAAAGCTATGACTACACAAGGCCAAGTCACGTGTTTCCTCTCTAAGGCTACTGAAAAAGAATCAATCATGTGGCATAGGAGGATGGGACACATTCACCTTAGAAAGATGAATCATTTGGTGAAGAATGAACTTGTCGAAGGCGTGAATGTTAAACATTTTCATTTGAACGACAAGTGTGTGAGTTGCAAGAAAGGAAAGCAGCACAAGCAATCCCATAAACCAAAGAAAGTCACTTTAGTTGAACTACCACTTGAGCGTTTGCACATGGACCTGTTCGGATCGGTCAAACGTAAAAGTCATGCTGGTGAATTGTACTGTCTTGTGGTTACAGATGACTATTCCAGATTTTCATGGGTTATGTGCTTGCATCATAAGAGCGACACGTTTAATAATCTGAAGGTTCTGTTCACTCGTTTGGAAAATATCTATGGTCTGAAGATCAAGAGAATTAGGAGTGATAATGGGACGGAGTCCAAGAATGCACAGATGGATGCTCTTTGTGAAGACAAAGGAATTCATCATGAATACAGTGCTCCGTATACCCCTAAACAGAACGGTGTCGCAGAACGCAAAAACATGACTCTTATTGAAGCGGCAAGGACAATGCTTGCAGATTCCAATCTTCCAGTAATGTTCTAGAATGAAGCAATTTACGTAGCTTGTTATACTCTCAATCATGTTTTAACGGTGAAGAAGTTTGGAAAAACTTCTTATGAGCTGTTAAATCGACGAAAGCCGAACTTAGAGTATCTAGAACCGTTTGGAGCCCCGTGTACAATGCTTAATCCATCTGAGAAGTTCGCACCAAAAGCTAAAGAAGGATTATTTGTTGGATATGCAACCCCGCTCAAACGGGTATTCAACAAACGAACTCGTCAGGTCGAGGAGTGGGCTAACGTTGAAGTTCAGCGGTATACTCAGAATGTACAGGGTAGCGGTCCAGACTGGATGTTTGATTACAAGGATTTCTTTGAATCATTCAATCTAGATAGCTTGGTTGAAGAGGCTGTATTACGATTATATTACGAGTGTGAAAACGCAGTGACATCACCGTTGGTGTGTCCGATCACTGTAAACCCTCAAACAACTTCTAATGATACCAATGCTCTTGCAGCTGAAGAAGAGGTATTTTGGGAAGCTTCCACAACTCTCAATTCATCGGAATCTGAAGATGACGATGATGTTACAAATGAAGCTGTTCCAGATATTGCTACAAAGACACCTCCAGTGAACCCAAATCCAAATGGTGCTTCATCATCAAACTTGAGTAATGATCTGGATTTGACAGAGAATTTGACTACTCAGACATGAGTGCAAGTACCTGATTATCCGGAATCTCGGATACATCGGATTCACCCGCTCGAGCAAGTTATTGGTGATCCTGGTAGCAGTGTAATGACGAGAGGTCAACTGAGGAATGCTAACTCACCAGAAAACCTTGGCGCTCTTACTTTATATATCAAAATTCAAAAATCAGGTTTTCAAAATGACTGGTCGTTTGCTTGTTATGTTTCGCAGGTAGAGCCACGGACATACAAGGATGGTCTTTCGGATGATGCTTGGGTAGAGGCTATGCAAGAGGAGTTATTACAATTTCAAAAACTGGGAGTGTGGACACTGACAGATTTACCTCCAGGACGGAAAAAGATAGGAACTAAATGGGTGTTTAATTGTAAGAAGGATGATAGAGGAGTGATTGTTAGGAACAAAGCTCGATTGGTCGTATGTTTCTGGCATTTGCATCTTACAAGAAATTCAAGGTGTATCAAATGGACGTTAAAAGCTCGTTTCTTTATGGTGTGGTCAAGGAAGAAGTTTACGTAGGTCAACCACCAGGCTTTGAGGATCCTATTCACCGGGATAAGGTCTACATTCTAAACAAAGCTCTCTATGGGTTGCACCGGGCTCCAAGGCAATGGTATGAGGAGCTGAGCACGTATCTTCTATCCAAAGGATTTAAACGAGGTTTGGTAGATTGCACATTGTTCACAAAACGAACAGGAGATGACTTGCTTCTTGTGCAAATTTATGTTGATGACATTATTTTTGGTTCTAATGAACATTTATGCAGAGAATTCGAAAAAGTTATGCAGGAAAAGTTTGAAATGAGTGCGATGGGAGAGATGCAGTTTTTCCTAGGCTTGCAGGTGGATCAAAGACCAACGGGGATCTTTATTCACAAGACCAAATATGTTTCTGAAGTCTTGAGCCGATTCCAGATGGATGATTCAAAGCCGATGGATACCCCGATACAACCTAATCACGGGATTGGTGTTGACGCTAAGGGGGAGCTAACTGATCCTTTTACATACAGAGCAATCGTTGGATCTCTGATGTACCTCACCGCTTCCAGACCAGATATAATGTTTGCGACATGTCTTTGTGCACGTTATCAATCAAAGCCGAAACAGAGTCATCTTGCAGCTTTCAAACGTATCCTTAGATATCTGAAGGGTTGTCCGTCGAGAGGACTATGGTACCCTAATGATGATAATTTTAACCTAATTGCTTTTAGTGATGCAGATTGGGGAGGCTGTGACAAAGACAGCAAATCCACAACGGCTGGATGCCAGTTTATGGGGAGCAGGCTAGTGACCTGGCAAAGCAAGAAACAAACTGCAGTCGCCTTATCCACATGTGAAGCATAATATGTCTCAGCATCAAGCTACTGCTCACAAGTTCTCTGAATACAACAACAGATGATGGACTACGGTTTGCAATTTCTTAAAACCCCTATTTACTGTGATAATGAGGCCGCAATTGCATTAACAAAAGATTTAGTCAATCACTCGAAAGCTAAACATATCCGGATCAAATATCATTTTATCCGTGATTGTTACGCAAAAGAGTTGATCGATATGGTCAAAATCCACACTAACTATCAACGTGCAGATCTTTTTACCAAAGCTTTTGATAAATCAAGATTTGAATATCTTTTAAAAGCCAATGGTATAAAAGAAAAACAAGACTGATCACCACATCGGTTTATCGCTTTTTAGTTTTAGTTTTTATTGTTTTTCAAAAAAAAAAAAACCAAAAATATGTTTTTCATTTTAGGAGAAGTTTATTTTTAGAAAAAACAAAAACATTGAAAAATCCAAAAACCCATAAAAATTAGAAAAATCCAAAATGATTTCCAGGAGAAAAAGGGGAAATGATAGTACATCAATGGGGATCTGACACATGCTAAAGAAGTGTAATGCAATATAAGGCGTGTGTTTGAGTCTTTGTGATGTGTTGATAGGCTTCGTAGACCTATTACTGTGTGCCTGATACATACATATCAAATGAATTGTTGTGTGGATGAACTCCTCATGGGCATATGGTCTTAGTACCGTAGTTTCGTTTGATAGGGTATTTGTACAAAATTCGGAGGTTTCGGGTCGTTATGTTATTAGTTATCTGGGGATAGCCTCTCTGATCTTCTGTTGTAAGTCATTACGGACCTAGATCAGATAGGGTGTCTTTATAAAAGAGTTGTAAAGCCAAATCCTAAAGTTACCGAATTGAGGAACTTTCAATGTATGATGATAATCAAAGATTATCTAATGCATCGTATCAAATCAATGATGCAAATCATGATTGATATTAGCCCTCAACCTGGTAGAGTGCACAAGTTACTTTGTAGCATTGATTTGCTGACCTGTATACCTCTGTGCCTCATACCTTGTAAATTACAGATGACGAAAGCATAATCACGCGTTACAATGAGTCTTTGTGCATTTACTTCTTGATACGGGAGTATGTCGTGTGCGTGGGAACCACAGACAATTGAGTTTATACTATAAATAATAGTATCAGTCTAAAGCACTGCACAACAGTCTGCATGTGAGCTTATGTGGATCACAATATCAGCAGTTTCCAGATCACACATTGTCTTTAATGATAATAAATCAAAAGATCAACGGTGTGATCAGATTTCTCAAAAACTGATATGATCCTCTTACTGTAAATCACAAAACATTTACTGCTTTATCTTAACATTTCTGCATTTTCCATTTCTCGTCAAAAATACAAAACTCAAAAAGATTTTAGCTGTGTTTTAACAAAAAGTTTAGAAAATCCAAAAGATTTTACATTTCTATCTTATTTTTGATAACCAATGGTGGTTGATGGTGATTTTCTAAAGCTTAATGGACCATTTGAGTTTTGTCATCTTTAAATGAGAAATAATGAATGTCGGATGCTTAAAAGTTGATAAAAATGTTGAACGGGACTCGATTTTGAGATTTGGTAAAAAGTTCCAAAATTCCAATTTTCATTCGCCCCTTCGATGGGTCGAATGTGGAATTTTTCCTGCTCATTCGAACCTTTCAAACGATCGAATGTGAGTGTTCTTGTGTTATTTTCACATTCGAACCATTTGTCTACATTCGAACCTTTAAATAGGGTCGAAGGTGGACGAATTTTCACATTCGCCCTAGTCGTTTGGTCGAATGTGGAGCCTATATAAGCCTGATCTGCACATTCGACTCTTATTCAAAAAAAAAAATTAATTTCTGAGATAAAGGAACCTTGTTGCTCGTGATTTAAAAATCTGATCATTGTAATCTACGTTTCTTGCTGATCATTTCAACATATTGTTTGCAGGTATCCATTCAGTAACAAAGACAGATTCATCGAATCTTCGTTCGAACCCTAACTTGAATCAAACCATGATTTCTAACCGATAATTGTTACAATTCTTGTTAAGGATTTAGTGTTTAAGTGTTTTAGGGGGGGAACATATAAAAATCAAGGGTTTAAACATCACAGATTAGTTAATTGATTGTTTAAAAGTTCCAAACCCTAGATTTTAGGATAAAACACATAAACACTGATTAACAATTAAAATTGATGATTGGGAAAGGTTTATCCGCCATATTAGATGCTTTTCAAATCAAAATGGCATGTTAAATCACTTTGAATCAAAATCTGCAATTTGAGAAGATGAACAGTCTCATTCGCCCAATTTAAAACGGTCGAAAGTGGATTTTTGGTCGAATGTAGATGTTCAAACGGTCGAAAGTGGAACAAATGGTCGAATGTACATTTTTAATTACTGATTTTCACATTCGAAACCTAAATTCCACATTCGAACCCCATTTTTCACATTCGTACCTTCGATTGGTCGAATGTAGAGTTTCAAAATCAAAAATTTCTTATTTTGGTTATTTTGTCCGTTTTTAACATGTTTTCTTGATTTGTTTTGCAGTTTAACTATGTCTGAACAACAGAGTACTGATATTCCCGCAGGATCTTCAGGAATGGCAGCTGAGAAGAAACAAGTAGAAGATTTACCATTTGAAGAAGCACACAACTGTTGTGCTTATCTGGGAGATCTGAAGAAACATATCGAATTCACTGGTATTATTGACTTTTTAAAGAAAAGCCGTGTGATCGTTGCTATTGCTACTCCTGCCATCATATACAGAGATCATCAACAAGAATTCTGGACGAATGCCAGAATGGATTTTTGGGACAACGAATCTGCTATCGTTAGTATGATTCAGGGGGAGTTAGTGATCATTTCTGAAGACGACATCAGACAAGCACTGAAGCTGGCAGATAAGAAGACTGATCCTAGAGTTCTTTCTTGGATTGAGCAGAGAAAGTGTTTCCTAAGAATGAAGTACAATGGACCGATTACTGATGGTTCATTACACAAAGGAAAGCTATGCCCACAGTTCAAGTACCTTGCTCACGTCATGTTACATGTGTTTGGATCAGTGAGTGGAGGTTATGATGTAATGAGAAAGAGTATTAGCTCTTTGATGGTTGCCCTAATCTTGAACAAGCCTTTCAATGTATCTGGAATGATACTCGAACATATGTTGGAACCACTCAGAGGATTGAAGAACAAGAAGTTTTTGTTATATCTGAGATTCCTACAAATGATCTTTGATGAAAAGTACAAGAATTTGAGAAGAGATCCTACTCAGATAGTCGTACAGGATCACATGAATCTGAATACGTTAGTAAGAATGAAGGGATATAAAGGCGTGCCAATGAATGAGAGACCACCATTGAAGAACCTGTTTGGTCACTGATCAATCCAGGATATGAAGATCCAGGTACTGATAAAGCCAGGCATGCTAACAGTGATTCTGATGAAGACAATCCTTTATGCCCTGTTGATCCTGATGCAAAAAGGAAAAGGCAAGTAGTGAATGTTGGAGCAAAGAGCGGTAAAGGGAAGGGAAAAGACAAAGAGGATGATCCAGAACCACCAAAGAAGGTATCTAGGAGGAAGAAGAGTGTTGCGAAGAAAGGCACACACTTGGTTGATGAAGAATCAATGGATTCGGAAGAAACTCAAGTTGAAGAGAGATGGGATTCTGACAATGAGACTGTAAAGTCCACCACGCCCAAGGCCACTGTGGCTGGTGAGTCTGAAAGTCTGAACAAGTCTTTAGAAGAATAGGGGATGAAAAGTCCGATTGCGTTGGATGATATTGATGAAGGTTTAGGATTGGGATCTGAAGATTTTGGAGGATCGCCAAAGACTGGAGAGAAACAGAAAAAGCCTACATACAAGAAGAAAGAAAAGGCTGATAAAATTGTAAAGCCGATGCAGAAAAGAGCTAAAGACATTGAGAATCTAATTGCAGGAAAGAAACTGTCTGCAGTATCTAGCTCTAAATCTCCCATGACATCCCTAGTGGCAAAGAAACAGAAAACATCATCTGCTGCTGAGCAATCTGAATTGCCAACTGATGATTTCAATGCTGCTTTAGATAGAGTCTTACAAAAGCTAAAGAAACAAAAGACTCCAGTTGCTGAAGCTTCAACACCAAAGGTTGCTGTAGATAGTGATGTGATGAATGCAGTAAACCAGAAGCTTGCAGATATGATGAAAATCATTAATCAGCAACAAGCAGAGATTGAGCAGTTAAGGAAGAATGACAAGAAGATGCTGGATGCGGTTGTCTCTTCACAAGAAAATCAAGAAGGTTTGCATGCTAAGATTAAACAACTTCAGGAAGAGAATCAGAAGTTATTGTTACATGAGCAGAGAAATACGAGAAGATATATTGCTATGAGACTTGAGAAAAAAAAAGTTGAAAGAAACAAACAAGAGCATGAATAATCTGATAAAAGATTTGTACTCGAAAGCTCCACAACTGAAAACTGGAGAGGAGGATAAAGATCCTGAAGAAGAACAGGTAGATTTTGAACCATCAGATGAAGAAGAAGAAGATGATGAATTAGATGAGGATGCCGGTGATGCTCCTAAGAAGAAAGATAATGCTGATAATGATGATTCAGGTGATGATTCAGGTGATGGTAATAGCTCTGCTGATAGTGATGATGATGATGATGATGATGACACTGACAAGTATAAGTATGAAAAGAGAGGATCAGGAAAAGACGCAGGAGAATCTAGTTCGAAAGCTCCTGGTGGCACTACTGACGATGATAATACTTTCTGGAACGAAAAATTAAGAGCTTTATCTGAAGAAGATAAGAATTTATATCGCCAGATGTTGACTGATAGAGTCTGGACGATCGAGATGACTGGTAGGTTCCCAGAAATATTTGAGTCAAATGATATGCGTTTTGAGCTGGAGTATAATGATCCTGATCTGGAAGACGGAGAAGTTTCTACAACCGTATCTAAAGAGATATTAGAAGGACTGGCGAAACAGGTTGGTAAATCTCTAGAGGAGTTGATGAGTAAAAACCAGATACCGAATATACCTGAGAAAGAAGCAGGTAATCACTCTAATGATAGAGATGTTCTAGTGTTTAAAGAGGTAGAGATGGAGGATATTACAAGTGAGGAATATCCAGAATACTTCAAGAATGATAAAGATTCTGGATTTCCTGAATTCTCTGATGAATTGTTGAGCCAGGCCGAGAAACTTGCTCGTGAAAAGAGTAAAAAGTTCGTTGAAGAAGTGTTTAAGAATACAGAGTGTCAGAAGCCAAATGTTGAACAATCTGATGATTTGAAAGAATTGTTGAGGAAGCTTAAAGAAAAAGAAGCTAACCGCCCTAAGACAGAAGTTCAGGGTAGTTTCTACAAATTCCACAATGAACTATTCAAAGGCAAAGCTCTCAGATGGAAGTATTTGAGACAGCTCAAGTGTGTCGCTGTGAAATGGGAAAAAGGAATTTTGTATTTCAACAGATTCCACGACATTAAGACACTACCATCGCGATATCTGCAGACATGAAATGTCAGGTGCTTCAGTAAACAACCATCTCGTTGGTTACTTTGCAGATCGCATGGCGAGGGAGAGCAGAACAAAATGGGATGTGTTCACCCCCGCAGTATCCTAAGAGGATAGTACACAAGAAGGAGAAAGATGAGATAACGGGGTTGTGTAAGGTGACTTTGAAGTATAAACAACCAAAAGTGTTGAAGCATATTCCTTTGATGCAAATTCCACAACACTTTTCAAAAGATTTTATGTGGTGGTACTACGACTAGAAGACAGCAGAGGCTATTATTGTTCTGAAGGATGGTATGAAAGATTTCAAGAAGATTCATATCTTTGACCCAATGTGGCTGATCAATTGCTCGCACGAGGACATTATCATGCTATACTATAATCCGATATACTGTGAAGAGAAAGACAGCGAACAAGAATCTAAATACCAACGTGTGGTATTCTTATGTTTTGCGTGGGATGTCAATGCGGGTTATGATTTTTATAAGAAGCTAGGGAAGTTTGTTAAGATTCAGAATGTTGAAAAGAAGAAACCAAAACAAACTCATGAACCAGTGATGACGAAAGAACAAAAGAAGCTATTGAATATCAAACTGATGAACAAGAGAATGGATGAAGAGCGAAGGCTGAAGCAATTCAAGCAATAGTCGAGGGGGAGTTTGTAGATACACGTAAGTGCGACTAGTGCTATTGAATTGCAAATTCTAATATGTTTTGTTGATAACGGTTGGTCGAAGGTGGATATTGAATGGTCGAAGGTAGAACAGGATGGTCGAAGGAGATTCTGGGAGGTCGAATGAAGATTTGTATGTACATATGTCCAGGTTCGCCCTATATGAATGGTCGAACCTGCAGATTCGACCAAGCTATTTGGGCGAATGTGCAGGTCTATATAAGGCAGAATCAGTTTTGAATGTTTAACTTTTGGTAATTTTGTTTCCCTCTCAGAGTGTGTTTCTCCCTAGGGTTTTTGTCAAGTCTATAATTGATTTATAACATTGTAAACAAGCTTTCAAAGTGATTAATGATTATGTTAATGAATGAAATGAATGTGTTTATGATGATTTGTGTGTTTTGCTAGATTTATTATCATTTTGTGATCAATTCAGGGATTCCACACCTGAATTGAACTTGTTTGATCATATTCTTTGTTGAATAGCCGAACCTATACGCATACATGAAAAATACAAAAAGAAATAATAAAAGTTTTTGCAAGTCCCGAGGTGATTGATTACACTCAGAAGACACGCCTTAGCCATTGTAAAGCGTAAGCTGAAGGCGGGTCGATGTGGGTTTGCATTTTTTGGGGGCACGGGATTTCTTTAAGTTGTGCGATAGTAAAGTAGGTCCAGCTAGTCGGTTTTTGAAGTAAAATGGTTTTTGGGATACTTATGATAGTGGAACGAACTTGATTGAGGAAGACCACTCATGGCTTTTACCGACATCCCATTCCCACACTTGATAGTGAGGATTTGAGCCTATTTGATTATTATTATTATTATTATTATTATTATTATTATTATTATTATTATTATTATTATTATTATTATTATTATATTCACTTTCATTTGTTGAGTGCTACCTACATGTTGCTTGATTACAGAACTTGTGCATCATGATACATTTTTAGACCTTGGTTTTGGACTTGGCATTAGCATGATAGAGGAATTTAGGATCACCCGCATCTTAGCCTTTTTCCTTTCTTTTTGATTTTCATTTTTTTTACCCGTTTGATATACCCTTAGTTGCCACTTTGAGCCTTTTTCCCTTTTCGTTTGTCTACCCGTTTTATCACTTTTATTTTTTATCCAGTTTTGAGTTCTAGTTGTTGAAAAAAATAGATATATTGCTTATAGAAAAAAGCAAAAATAAAAGTTCGAAAAAAAATATATACAACAAAAGAAAAGAAAAAAAATTATTTAAGCTGTATATAAATAAATTGTTGAGTAAAAAAACAGAAAAAAAAATAGAGTAATTTAGATATGGGTCAAAATTACCCATCTTAGTTATTTTTATGTTTTGATTTTATTTTTCCGGATTTTCATCTTTATTTTCTTTTTAGCCACTTTTCCCAAATATATCCTACCCTTAGCCCTTGCATACCCATAAGTCCTCTTGATTAGTGTCGGTCCAAGCATTTAGGTGGAGATTTGATCCTTGTACAATCCTATGTGTTTCAAGCTTCATGTTTAGGTATTGAGGGATCACTTGTTATCATTGATATACATCGAGTGATGAGAGATGTTTGTGATGTCTACTAGCTTAGTTTGGTTGAAATCTTGATGGGGAGTGAAACTTGATTATGTAATCCCATGTTTTAAAAAAATTGTATCACATTTGACTAGTTGGGCCATATGCTTCATGACCGTTGTAAGTCTTGTGATTTCTTTGTGTCCTTAGGATTGTGGCTTGCTTAGGCCTTGCTAGATGTTAGTCGTATTTGGTCTAAGTGTGGGTATGATGTGTTTTTGTTTAGGGACAAGCAAATGAATAAGTGCGGGGATGTTTGATACACTCTAAAATATACATATATTATATCAATATTTATCTACATTTTAAATAATATTTGGGTTAGTTTTTATTAAATATTACTCTTTATTAGTTCCTTTTAGTTATTTAACGGTTTTAATTGTAAACGAGCTAAACCGATGCATTTAAGTTAAACTTGAGAGTCACTAAATTTTTATTATTTAAATGATATTTGAATTTGGGTCAAAGTCTAACTAGAATTTTCTTTGTGTAGGAATTAAGTGGGCAAGACCCAACTTACATGGAATTGTGATCCATTACATGAGCCCATAAGTAAACTAAAAGAAAAAGATATGGGCTCGGCCCACATTAGAAAATAGGACATGAAAGGTGTTGGCTATAAAAGCAAATGGAGCACAAAAGGTTTGTGGGGAGCGTAGAATAAAAGTGTGTGACAGGTGGTTGGCAGCTCCAAAAGTTTGGAGCAGAATTCATCTATCATCGAAAAAAGCAAAAACAAAATATATATATAATAATAATAACATAATAAATAAGAGGCAGGAATTATTATGAGAGTATCAAGTTAAAAAAAAAAAGAAGCCACAAGAACAAAGAAAGAAAAAAAAAATGTTTTGATGGTGAAGGGTCACAAAGAAGGGCGGCGACTACGGTGTTTATCGGTTTGGTATTTTTTTGGTCTCGTCATGATTTTTATTTGTGAACCTCTTAGACTTTGGATGATTATTGAATATTATTGATGGTATTTAGGATTTGACACTTGTTTGGCACTAGTTTATGTATAAAAATCTAAACTTTAATGATTTTTGTTATGGTTTATCACCCGTATGATGTTTATGTTATATTTTAATATTCATATTTGGCTATAATTTATTGACTTAGTGTTTTTAAATTAAAAGTCGTATATTTTTATCATTTGCTTTGTGTGGTGATTTGATGGGTTGACTTGTTGACTTAGGATCTTGAAATTGCGTATTTTACAACGTTTTGGGTTTGTCACTTACCTTGAGACCGAGAGGAGATAGGTTGTGGGTTTGTTAGGATTTTTTGGTTTATTTGGTTAGATATTGCACGAGAGTGAATTTCTTTCCCGGTATCCTTTTTATCCGCTTTCCCAAACATTTACCTTTAGGAATAGATTCACCCCTTGATACCGTTAGGTGTTTGGTGATTAGTGAGACCGAGAGGAGATCTAATCTTTGGGTGAGTAAACTTGTATGTATGGTGAGACCGAGAGATGATCCATTCTTTACCCGGTGAGCTTCACACTACTTAGGATTTCATTTATTGTTCTAGTTATACCGAGAGGAGATCTAGATACTACAGTGTTTCCCGAGTCGGTTATACCCGTAGATCCCGGTAGTCATTCGAGTATCCATTTCCCGCTAGCTTTCAACTTTATCAGTAGGATTCCCAGTCTAGGCAGCCATCATCCTCAATTCTGTTTCCCCTTTCGTGAGCGTTTACTCCCTGATCTCTCATACTTGCTGCTTATTTATTTCTTGTCTTATTTTATTTGTTTACTTCTTTATCGTTTTAGTTATTTGCTAGTTAAAAATCATGCTCTTTCATATAGATTAGGACTCGACAGAGGTTTAGTATCGAGGGCTACATATCAGTGTCCACGGATTGATACTCGGTCTTATTGACTTTACTACACTACGACCGGTACACTGCCTTGTTGTGTGGTTTAGCTTGGTGATTCCATTTTTAAAACCAGATTGTGAAATTAGAATATTTATATATGTAAACCACAACAGTTAGTTTTTGGCGTCGTTGCCGGGGACACTGGCGACTTCAAAAATGACCCGAGTCGGAGATCTAGTCATTCGCTCTTTGTTTATATCCGCTTTAGTTTAGTCATATTTTTAGTTCTTATTTCATTTTAGGTTTATCTGCGTGCTTTAGTCTACTTGTTTCCTTTGCATGAGTTTGATTTTTGCTTGATAGATTAGCCGTTTTTTAGCCGCTTTTACTTTAGTCTTACTTAAAAGAAAAAAATAATCTTCATGGCATCTTGTATTGGAAAAAAAACTGTTGTAGACTACATACGGGAACGCGACCACGCGAGCCGTTATGAATAAAACATGTACACTCAGTCGTGCTATCAGTACATGAATGTATGTTGTGAGATCTGTGGTGGATCCCATTTGAAACACGAGTGTTATCTTTCACATGGGAGGTCCACACAGTGGTATGGAGTTGATGATGAGAGGTGGCGTATGGATAAACAGATGATGATTGACCACATGGAATCCGCGCGTGCAAAACCTCTCACACGCGTGGTTTACGACTGTGAAGGGAACATATTGGGTTATAAGGATTCCTCTGGAAATATGATTGAGATAATCCCAGAACCGGAGGCGATAATGGACGACGCAGTCCCACATTCAGTTCAGCAGGTTGTTTGTCGTGATGAGTCGCCTTATTGGTATCCCGCGCCCTGGAGCCATGGATCAGAACCCAAGGATGATGATTTCTTGAGTGATGATGGCATCGAGGTAGTGGAGTTTGTTGAAGACACTACGAACCTGATTGATGAAGAAGTTTTTGATGACGGAGTTGAGATTGAGGCAACTAGCGAGGTGCAAATGATTAGGCTAAGCCCAGCAAGTACCGCACAGGTTAGCGAGCCGATAGATGAGCTTGAGGATGAGGTGATAGAGGACGAATATCTTCCATCGTGGGAGGATGAGTTCGGTCATGAGTTGGTGGCTTTACAGAGAGTAAATGGAGGAGAGTTTGACCCTATTGGCGATCTTGATGAATTAGAAGCACTACTGTTCGGAGAGCCAACAAAGGAGATCAAAGAGGAAGAAGGAATGGAGATTGAGTATAGCTAGCCTGTGAAAGAAGCAGATGATGGATCACCTCCCCAATCATCGAAACCACAGGATATGGCTCACGGTCAACTTGCCTGGAATTTAGTAAGCGTGCACACCATTTGGAGGGACGACCGACTCCTTCACTACATGTGTCATATATATTTTGGTCCAGGTAAGTATAAAGATTGGTGGGCTGAAATGAAGAGGTGGAGTGATCGGCCGTTGATGAGTATTAGCCATTGGTGGACTCATTAGGGATTGAAAAGAGTGTTAAGGATGATTATGTTTTTATAGTTCATGACCATGGTGTGAAGCATGACATCAGTGGTCCGGTGGAGATTGCGAGGTCAAGGCAGTCTCCTTTCACCCGCTATAGGTTTGTTCGTTGTGATTTGTTCGCGGGTGTTGGCCCGAGTGTACATATTAGTTGAACTTATTTCTATTTTTATCTTTTCTTTATTTTGAGTTTTTATATTAAAAATTGCAAAAAAAAAAAAAAAAAATGGTGTAGAAACATCTCTCCCGTACTCAATCTCCATTCGGGGGAGATGTTTATTTATTATTATTAATGGTTTGCTTCTTTGTGTTGCCGCGATTCGCGAGCATTTGAGTTGTCATGCAGGTTATTACTTGGTTATGCTTGATCGCGCCAGCAGCTGTACGTTTGTAGGATGCCCCCACATATCAGCTCATCGCATTTTTGGTAGGGGAGTATTAGTTTTCCTTTTCTCCTTTTTCTTATTTTATGTTAGCCACTTTTGACACACATTGGGGACAATGTGCGTTTTAAGTGTGGGGATGGAGTAAATAAATAAAATTTATATTTTCAGAAAATCAAAAAAAGAAAAATCAAAAATGAAAAAAAAAATGAAAAAAAAAGAAATCTAAAAAAAGGTGAATTTTTTTGAAAAATACAAAAAGAAATAATAAAAGTTTTTGCAAGTCCCGAAGCGATTGATTACACTCAAAAGACACGCCTTAGCCATTGTAAAGCGTAAGCCGAAGGCGGGTCGATGTGGGTTTGCATTTTTTTGGGGCACGGGATTTCTTTAAGTTGTGCGATAATAAAGTAGGTCCAACTAGTCGGTTTTTGAAGTAAAATGGTTTTTTGGATACTTATGATAGTGGAACGAACTTGATTGAGGAAGACCGCTCATGGCTTTTACTGACATCCCATTCCCACACTTGATACTGGGGATTTGAGCCTATTTTATTATTATTATTATTATTATTATTATTATTATTATTATTATTATTATTATTATTATTATTATTATTATTTTTATTATATTCACTTTCATTTGTTGAGTGCTACCTACATGTTGCTTGATTACAGAACTTGTGCATCATGATACATTTTTAGACCTTGGTTTTGGACTTGGCATTAGCATGATAGAGGAATTTAGGATTACCCACATCTTAGCCTTTTTCCTTTCTTTTTTATTTTCATTTTTTTGACCCGTTTAATATACCCTTAGTTGCCACTTTGAGCCTTTTCCCTTTTCGTTTGTCTACCCGTTTTATCATTTTTATTTTTTCTCCAGTTTTGAGTTCTAGTTGTTGAAAAAAATAGATATATTTCTTATAAAAAAAAAGCAAAAAAATAGTTGAATAAAAAAATATATGTAACAAAAGAAAAAAAAAGTTATTCAAGTTGTATATAAATAAATTTTTGAGTAAAAAAAAAAGAAAAAAAAAATAGAGTAATTTAGATATGGGTCAAAATTACCCATCTTAGTTATTTTTATGTTTTGATTTAATTTTTCCAGATTTTCATCTTTATTTTCTTTTTAGCCACTTTTCCTAAATATATCCTACCCTTAGGTGGAGATTTGATCCTTGTACAAGCCTATGTGTTTCAAGCTTCATGTTTAGGTATTGAGGGATCACTTGTTATCATTGATATACACCGAGTGATGAGAGATGTTTGTGATGTCTACTAGCATAGTTTGGTTGGAATCTTGATAGGGAGTGAAACTTGATTAGGTAATCCCATGTTTTAAAAAATTGTATCACATTTGACTAGTTGGGCCATATGCTTCTTGACCGTTGTAAGTCTTGTGATTTCTTTGTGTCCTTAGGATTTGTGGCTTGCTTAGGCCTTGCTAGATGTTAGTCGTATTTGGTCTAAGTGTGGATATGATGTGTTTTTGCTTAGGTACAAGCAAATGAATAAGTGTGGGGATGTATGATACGCTCTAAAATATTCATATATTTATATCAATATTATCTACATTTTAAACAATATCTGGGTTAGTTTTTATTAAATATTACTCTTTATTAGTTCCTTTTAGTTATTTAACGGTTTTAATTGTAAACGAGCTAAACCGATGCATTTAAGTTAAACTTGAGAGTCGCTAAATTTTTATTATTTAAATGATATTTGAATTTGGGCCAAAGTCTAACTAGAATTTTCTTTGTGTAGGAATTAAATGGGCAAGACCCAACTTACATGGAATTATGATCCATTACATGAGCCCATAAGTAAACTAAAAGAAAAAAATATGGGCTCGGCCCACATTAGAAATAGGGCATGAAAGGTGTTGGTTATAAAAGCAAATGGAGCACAAAAGGTTTGTGGGGAGCGCAGAATAAAAGTGTGATAGGTGGTTGGCGGCTCCAAAAGTTTGGAGCAGAATTCATCTTTCATCGAAAAAAGCAATATATATATATATATATATATATATATATATATATACTAGCAGGGAACCCGCGCGTTGCAGCGGAGTCGACAATACAGGGCGGAAACGTAATTCAAACCTTAAAACGATTAATAGAATCAATATGTAAGGTGTATGTTTGTGTGTGTAAGCACCTGTGCTTCGCAGTGGGGTAATTTTTTAAAGGCTACAAGGAGACATGATAGCATGCTACGTTCTATATACCATATGTGATCAACCTACAAAGAAGCATACCCATAAGTTTTTCCACATGATAAAAGCAATGCACTACAACTGCTAATTAATTGTACCATAAATTTCTATAAGTGGCATCGGAAAGTGGCATCTGAAAGTGAAATTGGAAGGTAAGAACTACCATGTATATAAGATGTTCCACATAAAAAAAAATGGGAATAATTTGGTTCAAAGTTCAAACAACTATCAAAAATATAATATTGGGAATGAATGCACATAAGTAATCGATTGTTACATATATGATTTTTTTGGATGATAGTTAAAAAATAATTTATATTTAAGAAGCTTTAAGAGTAAAGTATGAAAGTTTGAAATCTGATACATAAAGTAAAAGTGGAATCTTTTTTAGGAGAGGGTAGGCGCAGAGAGAAGATTAGGCAAGTTTCAAGCATTGAAGAGAGGGATGTTATGATGGATTGGTGTTCATATCTCACAAGTTTCTTCCATTGTTGTTCGCCAAAAAGCAGGGTTGGAATACTGTGCACCATGGTTTACCAAGAAAATAAGATTTGATTAGGTATGTGTATACCATTTTGAGGGTATAGGTGACATTTTTTAAGTCTATGTTAGGTAAAGGTAAAGAACTCTCAGTGGATAAAAAGCTATAAATACACATGAGACCTACATACACATGAGAGTACAATACTTGCATACTACAATTTGTTCCGAACAGTCTATTTTTTCTTGGTCAACCATGACAAACTTTTATTAATATTGAAATATTACAAAATGCCAGCCAAGCAAGACGCTGGATGTAATTAAAATAGACAGAAACATCGTCACAAAACTTGAAAGACCAAGATACCAAACCTTGGATAACTCCTAGCATTGCAGGAAACAAAATCTCTTATATGTGGTTGGTAATGGGAGGCAAGAACCACCTCAATGAGTCAAGCTAATGAACCTCCAATAAACAAAACCTGGGATGACGACCTGATGAAACCAACCATCCTATTCCTGGAACAACCCGGCATCAACAAGCAAGTAGAAATATATAATATTTGGTGACCCATAATCCAAACAAAGCTCCTACTTCAGCCAAATTATTATTAAGCCTCGCCTCCGATCACAAACTTAATAAACTCATCATAAAATATTAAATACTGCAACGACCATAGACTCTAATTTGCATATACAAATATGAACTGAGAAACGCTTTAATAGCCTCATAATCATGTTCAAAGACATCACATATCCCAATTATCAACCATAGAACCGAGAAAGGCAACAACATACATGGTTTATCAATGGGTAAGCATGAAATTAAAAAATACAGCTTAGAAATAAAAATTATATTTCAAACGTATAATGCTATAAGCCATTACACTAACCATCCTTCAAAAAATGCAAATGAAAAAAATAATAATAATAAAAAGAATTGCATCTACAACTTGGATTAGGCAGTCGAATATTATCAAAGATTCAAAGATCTTTTTTTACCTAAATTTGTGAAAATAAAAATTAGTTAAAATAATTTGCTTCAACTTTTACTTGGGAATAGGCACATGTAATATGGTAGTCAGGATTCTTAATACTTCAGAAAGATTAATGCAAGTGTCCGAACATTGAAACAGGTCCTTCAAGAGGTCAATCTGAAGAATAAAATATTTCATCTAAATGGTTTTCTATAAACGACTTCCGGCTATAAATCAGTATCCAGTAATCTTATTTGAATCAAAAAATAAGAAAGCATATGGAATGTTAGCCTTACACGGCCACATTCATTTACCTACGAATGGGTCAATGTGTTATCTTTCTCTGACGGGTCAAATAGGTAAGGTAAGTCAATTACTAAAAAATATTATGTTATTAATTTATTATTAAAAATTAACTTTTTGTTATCATATTTTGATAAAAGGTACTTTGGGGCAACCCACATGACCGAATTTGACCCGTAAAAAAGCCACCCATTTTGACATGCTGCCTCTAGCAAGACACAATAAAAAACATAGTAGCATAGTTGTATATGGGATACAATGTCTACATAAGATTAATGTTAATAAATTGATCCAAATTTCAAAGAATTATTGAGAAATCAAATTATACATTACCTGACTTTCACAAAAACTTCAAGTAATGCAACAACATGTATCCATATCCATAGTTGTCTCTGGTTTGATCGCATTCCGACTCAGCATCTGTTGACTGGTGAATAGGTCTCCACATATAGTAACCAGCGCAATCGTGCATGAAATCATTGCTCCGTATGATGAAGCTGCAAAAGTGAATACAATAATTAACAAAAGATCACCAAAAATAGTCAACATACAAATTAACCGACAAAACATTTGCCCGCACTTAGTATTAAAAGTTTAAACCAAAAACAAAAAAAGAAACAAGAGCAGCAACAAACAAAATGGCAAGTTAAACAAGACTTGTCTTGTCGTCAATATAGTAGTAATCCTTGCTAACGTTTCAACCTTTGTCTCCATTTAACTCACCCGTGTCAAATATTTGTCAAGTGAGAAATCTTCATTTCTTACCAAGCAGAAAACAACGGGCTATTTAGGAAAAAGGAATGCCAAATAGCAGAAAATATTTAAAGCTAAGCTAATAAAGGTTTGTTGAAAGAGATGTTTAAAATTTAAAAAGTCAATGAACTAAAATTTCAAACTTCTAAAAAGTTCTATAACAAAGGTGTTTCTTGTTTACTAAAATTTACTTCTTCAGTTACAAAAAAGGCTACCAAATCACAAGGTCACAACCATGTGGTTATATGAAAGAACAGAGAGTGTGTGGGTTGGCCCAACCCATCCCGACCTCTTTTGACCAGTATTAACACACACCTAACACACACATTTTGCTCCTCTATGTTTACAGTTTACTGCAAGCAATATTTTGAGCATTGCCCTTTATCCAAAAAATATAATTATAAAAAACACCGCAAGCATAAAAAAATCATCTTAAAGATAATTACATAACCCAATTCAATTGTTTATCATTGTCACGCTTATCGTAAGAATCAGCCCATGTATTCGAATACAACAATATTAACATTACAGTTGCAGGACATAATTAAGGTGAGCATGGTCGGGTTCGGGTCAGCTTTTGCATTAAACTAAACCCAAACTGAAAAGTTCATTTTTTAGGTTTTGAAGCTGGTCGGTTTGACGGAAGATTGCGAGATTAGGAACTTTTCACGCAAATAAAATTGAAAAAAAAAATAGTATATATATTAATTTTGAAGAATAATATTCAGTGAACTTAAATTCAGAGATGGATACCATTAAATTAAGTTGTCCTCTTCATTGTTAATATCCTCATTATCTCCAATATCCTCCCCATCCTCAATTTTGTTCATCATTCATATGTGCCATATCCTCTTCAGCTTGCTTCACCCATAGATGCTTCTTGCAAGCGCTAATGCAAAACTGGTTGAAATACTATCATTTGCTGATGAAAATTGGACGCGACTATACATACTTGGTTGTAATATATCAGGTACAGAAAGAATGTCAGATGCATTAAGTAGCCATACCTGCATAATCCTAATATCATGTCGTGTTAGTTCTGTCAGTTCATATTCTAGGGTGGAAATTGTTGACAAACAAGACCACAACATGAAAATAATCAAGTACTTGGTTGGCATGTCTAATTAAATGGGTCGTGTTCTAATTGACCGGCTTAATTAAGCATGTTGACATCTCAACCTGTTCAAATAGAATAAAAAGTAAAAAAAGTATAAGGTCAACATGTCAACCATTTAACCCAATTGTTACAACCCTCCACCTGTCAACTTGTTTCACTTGTTTAGACAATGAATTACACAATTTTAGGTTTGTTGAGATTAATTTGACACGAATAAATATATTGATTTTTCCAGGTTCATCAATTCAACATTTCAACCCATAAACCCAAAAATCTGTCAACCTACGCAAAAACTCGACACGGTTGCAACCCCTAGTTCATGCAATTGCTGATTTTGTAAGTAAAACAGATATAAATTATTCTAGTGCTGCAAAACATAATTCTTGATAGTTGATTCTATATATATATATATATATATATATATATATATATATATATATAATATATATATATGTTACAAGTTCATAGTGTTGCTTCTTTTAGACTTTATTATAGTAATAGTAACCTGTATTGTGCTTTCAATCGTAAGACCCAACCCTTACATGTGCTGCATCATTCGGCTTTCCTCTTCTGTGAATTGGGCTTTGTCCGATCCTTTTCTACATGTTAACTCGAATCCACTTTGATTTTTTTTACCGTTAAGAAGCATGGCTTGAGCTTATTCCATAACTGATGCATCCCCTTCAGCAGTATACACAATCCTCTGTATGACATCAATAACCTATAAGAAGTATAAAAACTGCATATTTGTTTTTTACTTTTCTAAAACCAATAAACTGAAAGAGAGTCGATACAATAGTTAAATGCACATTTGAGATGGTGGGAAGCAAGCACAGGAAAATAACACAATTTCAACATTCCATCTATTATGTTGTTCATTTTCATTTAAGCGTACATATGATGCTTAGTATTAAAAAAAATTACAAAACATCACCTCCTCAAGGTCCCTTTCCAGCCCTAATCAAGAATCGGGAAGCAAATAAACCATAAAAAGATTCAATTAAAAAAAAACATAAACATAGGTTCGATCATCAAATCACCTTAAACAAAACAACGAAAAAAACCCCTCAAAAACAAAAAAAATCAAACCATAAGACACAAAATCTAATAAAGCATTACCTTCAAGCCCTAGTTCTTGCTCTGGTTGTATCCATTTTTGTTCTTGCCCTAGTTGTATCCACCAAACTCAAGGAACCTAAGACAGATATGAAAGTATCACATATCGACTTAAATAACAAACAAAAAACCCTAGATATGGTTAAAAAACTGTACCGAGAGGTCAAACCCAGTCAATTTGGTTTCAGATAGAAAAAGATTCATCGATTTATAGTCGAATAGAGTAGATCTTGAAACCCTAGATGTTGAATCGGCTTACAGTGAAAACAAAGAGATGGAGGCGGATAATGAAGTTTTGTCATTCAGAAAACCCTAAATCAGATTCATGTACCCATTTAGTCTTCGTTAGGGTTTTGAATAACGAAATAGTGTTCAGAATCATAACAAAGCCGTACTTACCCTTGCAGAAGGTTGGAATCTTAGCTGATCTGTTGAAATACTCATGGATCTGGTGAAATTATGATGAAATCAGCTTGATATTCACGAGTCGCAAGAGAGAGAGAGAGGGGGGGGGGGGGGAGGGGGCGGATAAGGTTTTGAAACGTGAGATCTGTAGGGTTGTGTGAAACCCTAATCTGTATCCCGTATTTTTTTAGCATGCTTGTACATGGTGCATCATAGGTTGCACCCCTAAAAAGTTTAAGAGTTTTTGTGCATTGCTCTTTGTACAACATGCTTTAAAAGCTTGTACATGTGGCAAATGACTATTTCTGCCCTTCCTATATGCTTATTAATATAGTATAGATATATAGGGGGAGAATAAATTGAAAACCCACTTGAGTTAAAGAAACTCTGCAAACCCAATCCTAGCCATACATAAAATGTGATCTATGGATGAGATGAAAAGTTACTTTTTGTAATTTTATTTTTGATTTATTTTTAACAAAAAAAAGTACATAAGGGTACTTTTGGAAAACAATATTCCTTACTTTTCAGATATCTTTTCACTTTTCAAGATTTTTAACTTTCTCTCTCATCTATTATTATTCTCTCTCACACCTCAACAACATATGATTTTTTAGACCAATTATGTAACAAGCAATGCTGAATATGTAAGAACTTTGTTTTTCCTGTAACAAACGAGTTTACATATATACAAAATATGTAACAATAAACTTTATTCTTTTTAACAAACGAGTTTATATATATAAAAAAAACAAAAAAAAAATAAGATGTGGAATACAACTTTGTTACTGTGTTCCAACTTATACTTTTATTATGTTACAACATTTGTTACTATGTTACAGCTTATACTCTTGATGTTAAATAACATATATATATATATATATACACACACACACACACGTAACAACTTTTGTTAATATGTTACAACTTATACTTCTAGTATATCATCTTTTTTACTATGTTACAATTTATACTCCCGATGTTAGATTTATGTAACATAATCAAATAAATAATAGAACATAATAACAATCTGTTAATCATTAAAATGTACATTTTGTTACAAGAAATAATGTTACAAATCATAAAAAAAAACCCACATGAAACATAGTTCACAATTCTATGTTATCTAAAAAAGAAAACAAAGGAAAAAAAATGTGATAGAAAATAATTTTAAAAAAAAAAGAACAAAAATTACATTTATTTATAAAAAACATAAGCCTTTTAATCTTGTAACCCATAAATTATCATAAAAAATGTGTAGGTAACCTCCATTACATCTATTTATAAAAAAAAAAAAAAAAAAAAAACATAAGCCTTTTAATCTTGTAACCCAAATCTTGATTTATGCAATAAATAAACAAATAAAGAAACATACGGACTAATGTGTTACAGATCTTGATTTATGCAATAAATAAAAAAATACACCCAAATCTGGATTTCGTCTTCATGTTTCCGCACGTGCTTCATGTTTCTTCGAGTTTCCTTCGAGTTACAGATCTGAACTATTGTGTTACAGATCTGCTCATGCTTCGAGTTACATATCTGAACTATTGTGTTACAGATCTGAACTATTGTGTTACAGCTTTGCTCCTGCTTCATGTTTCTTCATGTTTCTGCACGTCTCAAACCCACCACCAGATCTTGACCTGTATGGACACCACCTTCAAAAGATGGATCTAGAAATCTGAAAAGAGAGATGGAATTATAAAAAGATACAAAGAGAGAGAGATGAAAATAAAAAGTGAAAAGGAGACATATGCATATAAAAAGAAAGAGAGAGAAAGAGAGAGAGAGAGAGAGAGAGAGAGAGAGAGATATGATGTTAGATGAAAAGAAAGAGAGAGAGGATGTTGGAAAAGGTTGTAATATGACAGTTACAGATTCTGCAGAAAGTGGGAAAATTGTGTGACGAAAATGCCCTTACAAGACATGTAAAATAGAGTGACGTGGTTCAATTTGGGCCTAGTATTAGGTTTCCAAAGTTTCTTTAACTGGGATGGGTTTTCTAGTTATACTTTCCCTATATATATAGGAAAAAGATCAAATAGGAACCAAGAGCCTAGTTAGGAACTTAGGAACCAATCTGAGCCCTTCATTTTTAATCTTGATCTAGGGGTAATTATGTAATTAAACAATTATGTATTATATTTTGATTTAAATAAAATTCTTATATATGGAAGTTAATAAAACTTCCTCCGAATAACATTCAATTGCCTTCCTAAAATCTCTCAACATCTTAATCGATTATTCATCTTTATCAATTAAGATTTCTATTATATTCTTCAAAAAATCACATATTTACAGTATATTCCGACATTAATCTAATAAACACCAACGTATAGTATACACCAATGTATACTGAAATTAAACACGATGTTACTCATAAAGGTCTCTTGTATACACAAATGTATACTTAATACATATGGTACCCCTGTTTTATAATCTCTATACACTGATGTATATTCAAAGCATATTAGCAACGACAGTAATGATTTACAATATTTTATTATGTTTTCAAATACCTTTTATTTTTAAAAAATCAACACCAAGGTATACCTTTTTAGACTAACACTGGTGTATACTCAAATTTAACATGCTATTGCTCATAAAGTCTCTTTGTATACACCAATGTATACTTAATACTTATGGTACAACTATGTATATGCTGTATACACTAGTGTATATTCACATTATTCTAACATCGACCCTCTTCAATTACAACCTGACAATATTTTATTAGGGTTTCAAATAACCTTTTTATAAATAAAAAAAATTAAACAAAAAAAAACATATTTAGAACGAGTTTTTACAGTATATTCTGACATTAATCTAATAAACACCAACGTATAGTATACACCAGTGTATACTGAAATTAAACACGATGTTACTCATAAAGGTCTCTTGTATACACAAATGTATACTTAATACATATGGTACCCCTGTTTTATAATCTCTATACACTGATGTATATTCAAAGTATATTAGCAACGACAGTAATGATTTACAACATTTTATTATGTTTTCAAATACCTTTTTTTTAAATCGACACCAAGGTATACCTTTTTAGACTAACACTGGTGTATACTCAAATTTAACATGCTATTGCTCATAAAGTCTCTTTGTATACACCAATGTATACTTAATACTTATGGTACAACTGTGTATATGCTGTATACACTAGTGTATATTCACATTATACTAACATCGACCCTCTTCAATTACAACCTGACAATATTTTATTAGGGTTTCAAATACCTTTTTTTATAAATCAACAACAATGTATACTTTGAACATATTTATGAACTAAATTGGAAACACAATAATTTTTCACAGAAAAATAACATTATCGAAACATTCAACAACATATTGAAAACGTATTTATTAAATCATCAAAATAAATCGATAAAACTTGAACATCAAACGTCGTCGTTACGAAACAAAAAAAAATCAATATAAATGACGATTGATTAAGAATAAGAATGTAAGTTTGAATCTTTATACGTACATGTATACGATTGGTTGCATTTCATTCGATTTCCGAACATTCTTCTTGTATTTGGATGATATACAAGAACGCAGAACATGATATTATTGTGGTGTTGTCAGTTACAATGGATACTAAATAACCTATTAATGATCACATACCAAAAGACACTATTACCCCTTGAATTAATTAAATATTTAATTAATGTTTTACTTATTTACAATCATGCCATTGAAGATGGATGGCTCAGATTGGTTCCTATAGTTTCTACTTAAGGGTTGGTTCCTATTTGAACCCTACCCTATATATATATATAATAACATAATAAATAAGAGGCAGGAATTATTACGAGAGTATAAGTCAAAAAGAAGAAGCCACGAGAACAAAGAAAGAAAAAAAATAATATTTTGAAGGTGAAGGGTCATAAAGAAGGGCAGTGACTACGGTGTTTATCGGTTTGGTATTTTTTTGGTGTCGCCATGATTTTTATTTGTGAACCTCTTAGATTTATTTTTATTTCTTTCGTTACTATGGTTGGCTAGATTTATGTTGGTTGCCTAGACTTGGGATGATTATTGAATATTATTGATGATTTTTGGGATTTGACACTTGTTTGGCACTAGTTTATGTATAAAAATCTAAACTTTAATGGTTTTTGTCATGGTTTATCACCCGGATGATATTTATGTTATATTTTTAGATTCATATTTGGCTATAAAAGTCACATATTTTTATCATTTGCTTTGTCTGATGATTTGATGGGTTGACTTGTTGACTTAGGATCTAGAAATTGCGTATTTAACATCGTTCTAGGTTTGTCACCTAATTTGAGACCGAGAGGAGATATGTTGTGGGTTTGTTAGGATTTTTGGGTTTGTCACCCACCTTTAGGAATAGATTCGCCCTTGATACCATTAAGTGTTTGGTGATTAGTGAGACCGAAAGGAGATCTAATCTTTGGGTGCGTAAACTTGTATGTTTGGTGAGACTGAGAGGTGATCCATTCTTTACCCGGTGAGCTTCACACTACTTAGGATTTCATTTATTGTTCTAGTGATACCGAGAGGAGATCTAGATACTACAGTGTTTCCCGAGTCGGTTATACCCGTAGATCCTGGTAGTCATTCGAGTATCCATTTCCCGCTAGCTTTCAACTTTATCAGTAGGATTTCCAGTCTAGGCAGCCATCTTCCTCATTTTTGTTTCCCCTTTCGTGAGCGTTTACTCCCGGATCTCTCATACCTGCTGCTTATTTATTTCTTGTCTTATTTTATTTGTTTACTTCTTTATTGTTTTAGTTATTTGCTAGTTAAAAATCATGCTCTTTCATATAGATTAGGACTCGACAGAGGTTTAGTATCGAGGGCTGCATATCAGTGTCCACGGATTGATACTCGGTCTTATCGACTTTACTACACTACGACCGGTACACTGCCGTGTTGTGTGGTTTAGCTTGGTGATTCCATTTTTAAAACCAGATTGTGAAATTAAAATATTTATATATGTAAACCACAGCAGTCAATTTTTGAAAAAAAAAAAAAAGAAAAAAATAAAAAATATGGTGTTTTTTTACTTATAAATCATAACAGATTATGATTAAAGATAATTACTATTGATCAATGGAACCAAGTATATATAATGATACAATGTTATCTCTTATATATAGAGATAATTTTCTCAATCAATATCTCCTAAAACTACGTATATCTATACTTAAAATACAAATATTATGTTGCTATATATTAGTTCTTTTACTTATAAATCATAACAGATCTTTTACAACTTCTATTGAATTGTCAACGGTTGTTTTCAAAACAACTGTCATAAAATAGAATTTTCAATTTTCACTTAGAAATTACCATGTGGCACGTAAATATAAATCAATTACTTAATAATAATAATAATAACAATATTTGCACTCAAAACTCTTATAATTTGCCACTCAACCCTGTTAATGTTCAAAATCGTAAACACGGTTCCCTATGATAATTTAAAATTTTTCCTCTTAAAAATTCAAAACTTAGAGCTTATTTAAAGATGGTTTTAAAAAATTTATTATTATTATTTATTTATCTAAATGAAATGATGCTACTTACAAAAGCTGTAGAAAATAAAAAACTAATTTTGAAGAGGGTTCTTATAAGATAGTCTCTCCACTTGAATAATATTGATCAATGAAACCAAGTATATATAATGATACATTATCTCTTATATTTAGAGATAATTACCATGTGGCACATAAATATAAATCAAGTAATTAATAATAATAATAATAATAATAATAATAATAATAATAATAATAATAATAATAACAATAATAACAATATTTGCACTCAAAACACTTATTATTTACCACTCAACCCTATCAATGTTCAAAATCGTAACCACGCTTCCCTATGTTAATTTAAAATTTTCCCTCTTAAAAGTTCAAACCATGGGAGCAATTTACAATAAAATATTCCAATTTCAAATTACCATTCTTATCAAAATAAAGTAAGTTTGAAAATAGTAATCATTAAATTTGGACTTTCGGGTCTCTATTTAACCTTCACTACAGTATTGATCGAACAGACAAACCCTTAGAAATTTAAGAAGTGATTTTTTAGAGATTTGTATTATTATTTATTAATCGAAAGATCTATTTTACAACATCTGTTGACTTGTCAACAGATCTTCTCAAAACAGCTGTCATCCAATACAACTTCAAATGTAATGAAAAAAACTGTCATTGTTGGATTAGTTTCTTGTTTTAATAGGTTCTTATCATGAACACTTGTATATTTAAACTATCAAAGTGATTTGCACAGCAGATTATAAGTTACGTGTTCAAGTGAAAGATGTACTTTTAAATAGTAATAAATACTCCCCCTTGAGTTATGAAACTAAAGCAGTAAGTGAGAATCTAAAACAGTTAATGAATAAAACAATAAATGCTTCAATGATTCTCGGATATAATGGAAATAATAACTACAAAAGGAATGTCTAAAATAGTGGGATGAACCCATCTATTTATAGACTAAGTGTAAACGTACAAGAGAAATATTGAAGCAATATAATAAGTAGAAATACTACAACAAGCTGTAGCATTGGTACTTGTACAAAAGATCTAAGAAAACTAATATTAAACTAAACTACTAAAGTTCAAAGGCGGTGGGAAGCTTTGTGACACCCCAGGAACACACCTCATCAGGGACGATGAGACTCTAACAGGGGGTGAATGTGACACCCCAGGAAAATCCCACATCGGCCGTGGCCAGGAGAGATCCTTGGTTCATAAGTAATGTCTTACCTCTTAAATCACCAACGCGTTTTGGGGCTTAATGTTAGTGGATGAGAGGAGAACTCCACAGTTAAGCGTGCTCAGGTGGGAAAAATTTCAGGATGGGTGACTTCCTGGGAAGTCTCCACTTGGGCAACCAAAAACAAATCCGTGAGCTCTGGATGGGCAAAGCGGACAATATTGGTGATGAGAGGGGCGGGGTGTTACAGATGGTATCAGAGCCACTCCTGTGCCGTTCGGGATGGTGGGTGCACACCTCATCAGGGACGATGAGACTCTAACAGAGGGTGAATGTGACACCCCAGGAACACACCTCATCAGGGACGATGAGACTCTAACAGGGGGTGAATGTGACACCCCAGGAAAATCCCACATCGGCCGTGGCCAGGAGAGATCCTTGGTTCATAAGTAATGTCTTACCTCTTAAATCACCAACGCGTTTTGGGGCTTAATGTTAGTGGATGAGAGGAGAACTCCACAGTTAAGCGTGCTCAGGTGGGAGAAATTTCAGGATGGGTGACCTCCTGGGAAGTCTCCACTTGGGCAACCAAAAACAAATCCGTGAGCTCTGGATGGGCAAAGCGGACAATATTGGTGATGAGATGGGCGGGGTGTTACAAGCTTCTATTAAAACATCTGATGAGTGACAAACTACTGATGAGTAGTTTGTCTTCAGCAGTTCTTTAGTTGACTTGTCTGGTTTGACTTCAGAACTTCTGATCATTACTCTTCAGCACTTGATGTTTTCTTCTTCACAACTTTGAATCTTGTTCATCAGCGGTTTCCATACTTAGCATTTTTGGCAGAATAGGAATTAGACTAAGGCTTGCAAAAGTGGTTTCTTCAATCCTTTTTATCCTTAAAATCTCCCCCTGGATTGATGAACCCAAAACCTTATCTAATCGTTTATTCTCCTTTTCTGCCATCAAGCATCTTCCAAATTTCTTTGAACATGGAAGTCTTGAGTTGTTGCAGTTGTTCATTAGTAAGAGATCTTTGTTCTGGTTCAAGATGTTGGATGGTGAGGTCTTTTGTAGATAGTTTCTTCAGTTCAGTAATAGACTTGAAGACCTTGCTTGAACGATCTCTTCTTGTGATTAATACTGAGTTTGAATCAGTAAATGACCATTTCACTATATTCACTTTAGATTGGTCAAAGTCTAAAGTGTGGGGGACCAAGCTGGTCTCCTAGGTTGATCCTGAAAATGGAATGTTTTCTACTTCAGTGACCTTGAGGTGGGATTCTCTTCCTTCTTTAGCATGCACAACATCAGGTATATTAAAGGTAGGGAGATGATGTTCAGTGATTACCTTAGTGTGAATCAGCAGAGGCTTCTCTTCAACCACAAAGTCTCCTTGTACCACTGTATTGCCTTCTAGCAATACCATTTTGAAATCAGTCTTTGTGGTCTCCTCCGGCTTCTTTTTGGTAGCTGGCTTTGATGTTGATTGTCTTGCACCATAAGTTCTAACTATTGAAGTTTGTGATACTTCAGAAGTTTTGAACTTCTCTGGATTTGCAGCCTTATCAGCCTTGAATCTTTTATAAGTGTCATATAAGGTATCTTCTCTCCATTTTGACACTAAAGCTTTTGAACCAAATCCATTGGCTACCAACTCTTCTATGACCTCAGCTCTCTTTGACAAGCTTGTCAGATACAATATGAGTTCTTCTTATCAATTCATCTACGGAGAGCCCTTTGAGTGAGTATTTCTTTGTTTTGCTATTCTTGGTGATGTAAGTCATCAGCTGTTGTCTTTTATCTTCCTCAGCAACTCTTTCTAACTTTTCTAACTCACCCAACTTTTCTTCATATTTCTCAAGATTTTCATTGTAGCTCAAGTCATCCCTTGCTTCTAGGCTGTTCTAAATCTTGTCTTCCTTGGCCTTCTTTTGTGCTGCTTTTAAACTCTTCTCCAAAAGTTCTTTTGACATTGATATAGGAGCAGGGTTTAAGACAGTTGTTTGAGTGGGTGCAGGCCTTGGAATTTCAGCTGGAATGGGTTCAGTTTCCTTAGAAAGTTGTTATGTTTGAATGAAGGAAGTGTTAACTACTGAAGTGTTGATCAGGCTATCAACTACTGGAGGATTGTCTTCAGTACTTTCTTGGACTTCAGCAGTTTCTTCAATTTGGCCTTGGGACTTCTCAGCTGCTTCTTTAGCTTCTTTAAGGAGCCTTTCTTGATGTTGGTTTTGTTTTTGGGCATCCTTTTGTTGTTGTGCCTTTTTTGCCTTTGTACTGGCTTCAAGTGACACTGTTGGTTCCTTAATCTTCTCCCCATTTTTGGCTTCATCCACTTCTGGAAACCAAACAGGTAAAGAAGTTGCACCAGATAATTTAGCAAGTTGTCTTGTGTTGTTGTCTATCTTCTTTGACAGCTCACTAATTTTGTTGTTGATCACCTCAAATTAAGTGTTGGTCTTCAACTCCAAAGCAGTTATAAATGATTTGAGATGTTGAGATATAAGGGTGTTCATCATATGGTATAGGGGAACAGCTGGGATGTATAGTTGGTTCAGGTCTATGCTTGTTGACCCACTGAACTGCCTTTCTTTTAGGGTTGGTGGGTTTTGATTTTTGTTGTTTGGATTTCTTGGCCTTTTTAGGTGAGGGTTTGGAAGATGTAGGTTCCATGGGGACTGGTTCTTGTTTCCCTTGGTCATCTTCTGGTAAAGCTGCCAGTTTTTTATGCCTTGAGTATGCTTGTGAGGTTAATGGGTTTAAAACTGATATTTTACCCACACACCTTGAAAATCAAAAAGGAAAGGCAAAATCTTGTGAAATTTGTGGTCTGTTTAACCACAAAACAGAATTTTGCAGATATAGAAAAGGTAATCAGTACAACAAGAACGTCTTACAAATGGTTGTGGGAAAACAAATCAAACAAGATTTTGAAAATACTTTCTTTCCCATCAAACAACAACCAATAAACACCTTTTCTCAGAGAAAGACTAAATCTCAACCATAGTCTTTCTCTCAAAATTCTTTTTCAGAAGTTAGACTTAAGCCATCAGTAGTTTCACAAACTGCTGAGGTAAAAGATTTGATAAATTTGGTTAAACTTCTGATGACCAAAGTTGATGGTGAACCTTAAAAGGGTCCCACCATTGTTTTAAACTATAAATCCATTGCCAAAAAGACATGGATTTCTAAAACTGGTCAACAACAAACTGTTACTATTCCTAAGAGTACACCCAAAGCCAAATTGGCTTGGGTTCATAAATCTAACTAATCTACTTTTTGTGCAGAGGGTCTCTAGAGGTCTAAATAGCATTTGGTATTTTGATAGTAGAGGCTCAATGCACATGACTGGATGCAGGTACCTCATCAACAATTTCATAAGTTAAAGAGAAGGATCTGTGTCCTTTGGGAATAATGCAAAGGGATATATGCTAGGATATGACAATGTATCCTCAGGCAAAATGCAGTTTGACAAGGTCAATCTGGTTGAAAACCTTGAGTACAACTTGCTGAGTGTTTCACAAATGTGTGATAAAGGATATTCTTCCTTTTTCACCAAAACATCATGCAAGATCATATCACCAGAAGGCCAGAAGTTAATAGAGAAGATCATTGAAGATCATACTTTGTTGATAGCCAAAAGATGTGGCAATGTCTATGAAGTGGACATTGAAAAGGACAAAGTATTGAACAACACTGCTTATTTCTTCTCAAAGGCATCAACTTCAGAGACAGACCTTTGGCATAGGAGACTTGGCCATGTGAACTTTAAAACCATAAATAAAGTCACAAAAATGGGCTTGGTCATAGGTCTACCCTTGAAAGTATACTAGTGTCAAGAACACTGTGTATGTTGTCTTAAGGGTAAACAGCATAAGTCATCCTATAATTCTATTGAAGAATAAAAAACAACTGCATGTCTTCAACTACTCCATATGGACTTATTTGGGCCAGTCAAAATCATGAGCCTTGGTAAGAAGAAGTACTGCTTAGTCATCATTGATGACTACTCTATATTCACATGGGTCTTCTTCTTATTTTCCAAGGATGAGACAGCTGAAATTATCAAGGTCTTCATTTTACAAGTAAAGAAACAATATTCTCTCTCTGTCAAAGCCATTAGAAGTGACAATCGGACAGAGTTTAGGAACAAAACTCTGGATGAATTATGTTTGTCTAAAGGTATTGTTAGACAATTTAGCATTCACAGAACTCCTGAACAAAATGGTGTGGTAGAAAGGAAGAACAGAACATTGATTGAAGCAGCAAGAACAATGTTAGCTGATTAAGGCCTACCTCTTTATTTTTGGGCTGAAGTAGTCAACATAGCTTGTTATGTTCAGAATAGGGTTCTAATTACAAAGAGACATTCCAAAACTGCTTATGAAATTCTTCATGACATTGAGCCTCTTATCTTCTTTTTCAGGGCTTTTGGATGTCAATGTTTTATCCTCAACATCAAGGACTCTATTTCAAAGTTTGCTGCTAAAGTTGATTCAGGTTATTTTCTTGGTTACTCTTCAAGTAGAAAAACCTATAAGGTATTCAATTCCAGAACCAAGATAGTTGAAGAAACACTGAATGTCAAGTTCAATGAGTTAAAACATTCACTCATTCCAGCACACCCTGCTGAACTCTTTGACCTTGACAGTTTTAATTTCGGACCTGAAAAGACTGTTGATTCATCTAAACCCATTTACTATGGTGATCAAGGGTTTGATGATGGTCCTCCATCATGGACTCCTAATACAATCCTTAAATCAACTTTCAAACCATCAGAAGTTCCTCAAACTTCTGATTTAACAACTGCTGATGTATAAACTCAAACATCTGATTCAGCTCCTACAACTACTGAAGATGTTCAAATAGCTGAACCAGATATTATCAACCTTAGTGGTTTGTTTGAAGAAGTACAAGAGCCACCTACACCTATCAGTGGTTTACAAAAACTGATTGTACACAAAGATCATCCATTGGATCAAACCATGGGTAATATTGCATCAGGGGTACTTACAAGAAACCAGCTTTCCAACTTTTGCTTATTCTCAGCATTTATCTCTCAGTTGGAACCTAAGAAGTATCAGGAAGCCCTCAAAGACAACAGTTGGCTTGAAGCAATTCAAGATAAACTATTACAGTTCATGAAGCAATAGGTTTGGGAAATTTGTCCCTTACCTCTAAATAAACAACCAATTGGAACAAGATGGGTTTTCAGAAACAAAGAAGATGAGTCTGGTTTAATCATCAAGAACAAGGCAAGACTGATGGTACAAGGTTACTCTCAAGAAGAAGGAATTGATTATGATGAAACCTTTGCTCTAGTTGCAAGGCTTGAATCCATCAGGTTATTTTTGGCTTATGCAATTTCCAACAAAATTAAAGTTTTTTAAATGGATGTAAAAAGTGCATTTTTATATGGAAAAATAAAAGAGGAAGTGTATGTTTGTCAGCCACCTGGGTTTGAGGATCCTTCTCATCCTGATTGAGTGTTCAAACTAGACAAGGCTCTTTATGGGCTAAAACAGCCTCCCAGAGCTTGGTATGAAACATTTTCCAACTTTTTACTCAAAAAACACTTCACAATAGGCTCCATTGACAAAACTCTTTTCATAAAGCATGTTGGAAATCACATCCTATTTGTTCAAATTTATGTTGATGATATTATTTTTGGTTCAACAAACTCAAAACTGTGTGATGAATTTAAGAAACTCATGCAATCAAGATTTGAGATGAGTACCATGGGAGAACTGCAGTACTTTTTGGGACTACAGATCAAACAAACAAGTGAAACTTTTATACATCAATCAAAATATGTTAAAGAGTTATTAAGCAAATTTTCTTTAAAAGATTGTAAATCAGCTTCCACTCCCATGACACCAATCACACAAGTTGAACCAGATGATCAAGGGAAACATATTGATCAAACCACGTATAGATGTATTATAGGTTCCCTACTTTATTTAACTGCATCTAGACCAGATATTATGTTTTCAACATGTGTTTGTGCTAGATATCAATCAGCTCCTAGGGAATCACACCTAATTGTAGTCAAAAGAATTTTCTGATATCTGAAAGGAACTTCTACACTTGGAATTTGGTATCCTGCTTCAAGCAATAGTAAATTAACTGCCTTTTCAGATAGTGGCTATGCAGGGTGTAAAATGTCAAGAAAATCAACATCTGGTGGTTGTCAATTATTGGGAAACTGTCTAGTGTCCTGACAATCAAAGAAGCAAACATTTGTGGCAACTTCAACTGCTGAAGCAGAGTATATTGCAGCTGCAAGTTGTACATCACAGATCCAATGGCTTCAATATCAATTACTTGTAGGCCTGTAAACGAACCGAACGAACACGAACACAGGCGTGTTCGTGTTTGTTCATTTAACTTTAACCGAACACGAACACGAACACGAACACATAATCGAACACATTTTAGTGTTCGTGTTCGTTCATTAAGAAATTTGTCGCGTTCGTGTTCGTTTATGTTCGTTCATTTAAACCTAAACGAACAGTTCATGAATATAAACGAACACAAATGATTAATATAAACGAACACAAATGAACATAAACGAACACAAACAAAAACAAGTTAATAATGATTCATGAACATAAATGAACGTTAGGGTTAGGGTGGAGAGCAGCTGTGAAGTGTGGGGCTGTGAAGTGTGAAGAGCGGATAATAAGTGATATGTTTAGAATGTTAGGGTTAGGGTTAAGTTTTTAGAACATATGAATTAAGGTTACTTAACAAAAGGAAATAAATAATAAAAATAAAGCTAAGTTTAATTAAACGAACATAAACGAACATAAATGAACGAACATAAACGAACGTTCATGAACATAAATGAACGAACACAACGTGTGTTCATGTTCGTTCGTTTAATTAAACGAACAAAAAATTGTGTTCGTGTTCGTTCATTTATTTAAATAAACGAACATAAATGAACTTCCCGCCGAACAGTTCACGAACAGTTCATGAACGTTCGGTTCGTTTACAGGCCTAATTACTTGATTATGGAATCAAAGAGACCAAGACCCCATTGCTTGTAGACAGTAAATCTGCCATTAGCATAATTCAAAATCCTGTTCAGTTTTCAAAGACTAAACATATTGAAATCAGGTATCATTTCATAAGGGATTGTTATGAGAAAGACAAGATTGAGGTGAAACATGTGACAACAGCTAATCAAATAGCTGACATATTCACCAAACCCCTTGACACATCAACATTTCAGAAGTTTGTATCCATGCTTGGAATGATAAATTTGGAATAAGTACTGTAAGTGTTTTTCATTTTCCTGCACATATTTTACTTTCACTTACATTGTTACTAATCTGTCACAAAACTTCTGTAAAACAAAAAGAGAAAAACTACTGATATACAAAAACATTAGAATGGGGATATTTTCATAAAAATGATTAACTTCTGATAAAATAAACTTCAGAAGTTATGAATAAAGTGTTTATAAATGTTCTCATCAGTGTTTAACAAACTACTGAAGAGAAAATGGGAACTACTGATGAATATTGTTCTTCATTAGCAGTTTTGTCAATAAGGGTAAATCAGACATTTCCCATTTCAGAAGTTTGACCTAGGGCGATTATAAACTTCTGATAAACACCTTTTCTCACACTTATCCTATCAAAAAGCAAAATTCCCTCCTTCTCTCTCAAAAAACACTCACAAACCCTCCCCTACAAACAATAAAAACACTGTTCAATCCACACACACAAAAAACACCATGGCTCTTATACTGAAATAGGGACATAATCAACGAGGCTACTTTGTGAAAGATAAAGCCTGGTCCCAATACGACGAAATCATTGATTTAGTCGTCCAATCCCAATACAACACTGCTTTCACCATTGATCCTCTAATTCACACTCAAACTCTCAATGAGTTCTGGGCAAACGCTGAGGCGGTGACATAAACAACAGAGTGATTTCCCTCAAATCAACTATCCAAGGGAAAGTTATGGCAATCACACTGGCTACTTTGGGAATAAGACTTGGTCTGGATGATGCTGATGCACCATAGAACATTCCCAATTTTGAAATTCACTTAACCATGACAGAGTGTGGTTACCAAGGTACTCTCTCACATGCAACAATATATAAGAAATATTTTGAACCAAAATACAAAATTTTGTTTCATTACATAATCATGTATTTAAGTCCCAAAACTAGATCTTATGATCAGATGCCCTCTACTTTTCAACCTATTTTTCATTCCATTGTGAATGAAACAAAATTCAGGGCATCAGCACTTTTCTTTAATGAGTTGGTGTTGCATCACCAAAATGCCAAAAAAGAAATTTTTGTTGTATCCAAGATTTATCATGCAATGCATAATTAAAGAACTTGGAAATGAGGTGCTTGTGGGTAAAATATCAGTTTTAAACCAATTAACCTCACAAGCATACTTAAGGCATAACAAACTGGCAGCCTTGCTAAAAGATGACCAAGGGGAACAAGAACCAGTCCCCATGGAACCTACATCTTCCAAACCCTCACCTAAAAAGGCCAAGAAACCCAAACAACAAAAATCAAAACCCACCAACCCTAAAAGAAAGGCAGTTCAGGAAGCTTAGATGCCTGAAACTGCTGATGTGCAATCTGCACTTGTTAAAGATATGACTGAAACATCCTCTCAGTCTCATCCATCTCAAACCCCCCAAAAGAGCACCCATTAAAATTTTATTTCATAGGAAGAAACTTAAAAAGGCCATAACTACTGACCCTTCCTTTGAAACTACTGAACCAGAAATATCTCACACCACAATCGAAATTGCCAAACTTCTCTCTTGGCTAAAAGAAACAAACCCATCTAAACATGTCATTCCCTAACAAACACATCAAACATGGGATATACCATCAGAATTTGACATGGATGTGGATGTTAATAGCCCTATTCTAAGAGATGAGGATGAACCAAGGTGTCTAAGCCCAAACTTAGATACTTTAGGTGCATTTGAGGCTGCTACTACTCATTTACCATCCAGTGGTGGATCTTAGGACAAAAGTAACATAGCTAAGACCTCAAATGTGGCAACTACTAATGAAGGCTTTATGCCAGAGGTAGGAAATCCTCAGTACCAAGACAAAGAGGTTCATGAGAAACCTAGGTTGGACCTAGCTCATGATAAAACAGATGATGTCCTCATTGAGGATGTCACATGGGATTCAGATGATTCCATTGATTTGGATGATGATTCAGACTTTCCACAACATCAATTGACGGCTACTTGTGAAGGTCCTGAATCTGATGTCTCTAAGCTCAAAGAGCTGGTCACAAAAGATCAGGTTAAAGACCACTTGAACCTTGATTCCCCTAAAGTGGCATCTCCAGTTCATACTGAAGATCACCAAAAAACACCCCCTCCACATCAAATGCCTACCCCATTCACAGGGTCATCAAGCATAGACATGAACCACCTATGGAGTCCAGCCGGTCCCCTATACTAGAAGATGAACACCCTAATCTCTCAACACCTCAAATCATTTACAACTGCTTTGGAGTTGAAGACCAATACTCAATTTGAGGTGATCAAAAACAAAATTAGTGAGCTGTCAAAGAAGATATATAACAATACAAGACAACTTGCTAAATTGCATAGCTAAAATGCAATCCCTAAACTACGAAGTACATAGCTAAAATGTACCGCGCAAACTAAACGTTGCATAGTTAAAATGCAGCACTTAAACTAAAATTGCATAGCTAAAATGCAATTCCTAAACTTCGCAGTACATAGTTAAAATGTACCGCGCAAACTAAATATTACATCAAAATGAAACCGCGAGATGCAACGCATCTAAAAACGCAAGACCTGTTCAAACAGTTGTCATATCTTATGCCCAGGAAAATTGCAATGACAGAAAACACTTGGACGTTTAAGCGATCCCAAAGCAAACACAAACATTGCAAGAAATCATTAAAGTAACTAAAATGAAACATGCATTACTCAAAGTAAAGTGTCTTACAAACAAAATAAAAAAGGCACCGCTTAAAAACCACATATCAACACTGTTTTTACAAACCAAACACGGCAAACAAAAGTAGAAGGAAAAACTAAGCCTTAAACTCTGATGAAGTGTCACTGAGGTCGTCATCGTCTTCCGAGCCAGACAAGTCTAGCTTCTCACTTGTCTCCGGATGATCGCCCGTAGCTTCAACCTCCTTCTGCGCCCGCGCGGCAGAGTACTACTCTTTAATATGCACAAGGCCCTGCTTCTCAAAATATTGCTTTAGTTCATAGCATGTGGACCGGTCCTTGTGGCTTACAACAGACTCCATTAAGCCGAGTTCAAGGTTGCCATACTCTACGGCTTTCTTCGTTAAGACAGCATCCAGGTCCCTCTTATGCAGAAAAAAGTCTTCAAGGGCTTTGCCGTCTTTGGCATGCTGGTACCCCTCAGCAAAATCAGCCTTGCACCCTACAAGCTTCGCAACGGTGTTTACACCAGTAATGGCATTGCGCACCTCATCGCAATTTCTAGCATAATGGGCAACCTGCAAGCAAGCAATTCAAGTACGAACATAAAATAAACATACAAAACGGAAAGGCAAGCTCAAGTCATACCTCGGGGATGTAACATGTAAACAACCATTCACGGTCCTCCTGATACAAGCGAGCCTCCGCCTTAACATCCAGCAAGTCACCATCTAAATCAGCATTCTCTTGCTGAAGCTTGAGATTGGCCGCATCTAACTCCGCAACCTGCGCTTTCAACTTGGCTATATCCTCATCTTTCTCCCTAAGCATGTCGCGGGCAACGACCAAGGAGTCATTACGCTACTTCAAAGGCTCTTGAAGGCAAAGTTGTTCCTTGGACGACTCGCTGTAATTGGCCTCGGCCAGACGCTCTCGCTCAGCCGCGACCTCCAACTTACGATTGGTCATCGCGCAAGCCTCGGCTTAAAAAGCTTCGCACTCGGACAAGTGCTTCTTAACATTATCCCTCTCCTAGCCGAAGGTCACAGCGTCCCATTTAGCCCACTTCAAAGCGCGGCTCAGTTCATCATGCTCCTTCACGAGCAAGTTCATCTCATGATCATAATTTTCCCTTTCATGAGATAAAGCATCCCACTGACGGGCGATCTCCGCCAAGGTAGATAAGAAGTTGGCAAGGCTCATGATGTTGTCATCTAACAAGTCCGTACAAGGACACGAAGACTGAAACGCACGTTCAGCCGGAGGAATGGAGCGGGCAAGATACTGCCGACAAGTCTCCAAGTCCATAAACCGGCTATCTTGGGTCAAAGACCACACTGGCACAAAGGTTGCACCCACACTCGCTCCTACCTCAGACTTGTCACCATCACCACTAGAGAAACCAGCATCTGGCTCAGCCACAACCTTCTTTTCACCATGGGCATCCTCAACATACTCACCGCCCTGCCCAGAACCCTCGTTCACGTCTGTGGGCGTCACATGCCCACTCTCAAAGGTAATATCATGGCATTGTGGCTCATTAATGTTAGCCACAAGGGTAACAGGCGGAGATGGAAACAGAGACAGTTGGCGCGGGGGTGGTGACATCGGCGGTGCACTCTCCTTAGGAGGAGATTTAGCAGGTGAAGACATGGGTGGTGCACCCTCCTTAACAGGGGAACTAACTGGTGGAGTAGGTAGCCGAGCCTCTAGTGACGGCGTCTTCTCCTTATCAGATGGGTTAACCGCAAACCCCTCAACAAAAGGGGCAGTCACAACGCCCTCCTGGTTGCCCTCACCTAACAAATCAGTTGCAACAAAAACAAAAAACACATAACTCAAGATAAACCACGCAATGCACAAGAGGGGATAAAAGAAAAGAAAATCACCAAGCAAAGTATCCTCAGCGCTATGGATAAGATCGTCCAACGTTTTCTTCTTACTAGCAGGGGAACGCAAACCGCCCGCGCTATCCTTCTCCGCGGACCTATGCTTTGAACGAGAGCGTTTTAACCTTGATTTCTTCTGAACAATCACTTTAGGTCCTTTCACCGGTTCGCTGGTCTCAACAGTTAAAGGTTTTGTCACCATTGCGCCCTCCAAAACCTTGGTCAGATCAACACTAATGGGCTCCTCTTGAGTGAAGGCATCTGAAAGTTCAACATAGCTACGTTCAATTGGGTTATAGTTTTGAAGGTAATGACTCACCACTCCGCAGTTCAACACAAAACAAAAGTCTTCACCTTAATTACCCCCGCCACCCACAGCCTTCTTCGGCTTGCGCACCATCTTCACAATATAATCATCATCCTCCGTCTCCTCGGAACTGTCCGCAGCCGCAAAAACAGGCGATGGGGCTTTACCACTGCCACCTGCGGACGAAACAGAAGGGGATGAAGATCCGCGCAAGCCAGAAGACTCGTCACTTGATATTACCACAAACAGGTGCCCGGAGCGCAAAAACATATTTAACGGAGACACATCAATAAAAGGCGAAGAGGACGCACCTGCTTCTTTAATGAGCAACGTAGGTGCCTCCTTTGTCTGCTTAGCAACGTTAATCTTTGGACACAACATTGTGTCCCACTCCTTCTCAAAAATATACAACTCTCCTTCTCCGAGCTCCTTGAATGCAAAACCCATGTTGTCACCGGCCAGCAATACATGATATAAGTTGCTCACAGCTGCAAAAAATAAAGTGACATGTCAATCACGAATAAACTAACAACTATACACAAAGTTAAAATCACAAAAGAACACTTACCTTTACCATCCTCAGTCAACTGCGGGTTACGACCCTCAACATTATACCTCATCCTCATCCCCGCCATCACAAGCGCCATTTCCGGGACAACGCAAACATCCACTGGATGGCTAATCAAAGTTTTAAACCAGGGCTGCTCCTCATAGTCGATGAGCTCCACCTTACCCAATCCCTCCTCGGGATCCAAACAACCCATCTTGAAGGGGATCACACCCTCAGCAATCCAAAAGAACTTCGGTTTCCACTCTCGAAAGCTCTTCATCCCAGCCCTCGCGCATGGCGATACGCCATGACATATCCATGCAGCTGTGAGCCAACTTTCCACAAAACCCAAGTTATAAAAAAACATAGAACATATCCACATATGGTTCGATGTTCTGGGCACGACAGTAAAGATCAAAAAACATCAACCTAGACATCAACCCTGGGTAGATCTGACTAATATGCACACCCACATTCTGCAAAAATGTCCCAAAAAACCTAGTGATTGAAACCCTAAAGTTACAATCCCTAAAGTATGAAGCATAAACACCCACTTTACCGACCGGTGGTTGTAATATAGTCTTCCCCTGAGCAGGCATCTCAATGTCGTACGAAGACAACAGACCACCTGACTTACAGAACTTCTTAAACTCTTCCTTAGTCCAAGAAGCTGTTACCTCGCTAACCAACAGCGGCCCCTTCTTGGACCCATCATCTTTCCTACCACCCCTCTTCTTTTTAGCATATGCTAGGACAAATTTAAATGTACCCTCCATCGTTATCAAGAACAAAATCAAAGAAAGAGGAGGAAATAAATGCATAATTTGCAGATCTGATGAAGAAAGCTTTTGGCTGAGAAGAGGAATTGAAAAGTTTTTAGATTGTGAAAAAGTGTAGGGAAGAAGGAAGTGGAAAAGAGGATTTAAATAGGAGGAGACCACGTGTCTCAGTGACGTTGCAATCGTGTTGCACATCTGTCGAATTAAAACATGACACATCAAGGAGAGAGAAAAAAGCGTAGAACAAAACGACAGATGGGTCCCACTGAGCCTCTGACACGGTACAACTGTCAGAAACTTTTCGGCTACCAACCTGTCCTTTCACCTTTCCGCCCAGACACTTCTGATGTGAGTATTAATTGCTGACGTGCGCCTGACCCCCACTTGCTAATACATGGCGCGTCTGGCGCACAAAACCAACAAAGAGCACCACTAACCCCCGCAACTAAAATTTTTATTCGAAGGCCTATAAATACCCCTTTCTCCCTTAGGAGAAGATTATTCAACACTTGGCAGAGAAATCCTTAGAGAATTGTCTATAATTGAGAAAGATAGATTATAGTCGAAGCGCTGTAACAATCAGTGTCTGAGTCCTTGTAACAGTCCAGTAATCGTTAATAAAAATATCACTTTTATTGTGCTTTTATTATAGATTGTTATATCAGTGTTTCTTCAACGCTCAATCTCCATGATCCGATAATCAATGATTTGTAGAGAATGACGTAACGATAAATAAACCTACTCAAAGAAAAAGGAAACGAAAAATAAGATAAGGCTTATACCAAGATGAAGGACCCATCTAGGATCAGTGGAGGTGAAGAACAACAGGTGAAGAAGATGATGAATTCTTACTGCGTTACAGCGTTAGGTAGGGGAAGATGTATGTGGACTGTGAGAGGCAGTGGAGTCAAAATGAAGAGAGATAACGTGGACACACGTAGATCAAAGGAGGGATAAGTATAAACAAATTCAAAGTCATCTCTCTCATAACGTTGCCTAAAACGTGAACGTTAACACCGCCAATTTGCTCCGTTAAAACACTATTGCAAACAATTTGCTAAATGTATATATATATAATAACCACTCCGCAAATGTATTCTATCTCACCATTATCATCACTATCGTAAGCTCAACATCAACACCATGACCTTCCACCATATACCATACCACTGTGAGCACCGTGACCCATCACCATCGATCATCACAACCAATCATAACCATCACTTGTCAATAGCCAACACTCACTGTTGAGAAAGACAAAATAGGAAATGGAAACCAATCAATACCTGTCATTGTTGGAAGACCACCATCGTCCCCTTGGAACCCCTAATCGGAATCCCTAATGTCACCGCCGTTGTCGCTATATTTCGAGTCCCAACAGTAGCAGCCACAATCCACATCTCCTCTGTTCAATCTTAATGGGATAATAACCTACTCACCGGAACTCTAGATCCCCAGTCCGCCATGAATCCCGTCTGTCTCCGCCATGCTCTTTCGTCTACATCTCTCTCTCTCTCTCCTCTGTTTCTATCTCTCTCTATGGTTCTCTCTCTCTCTCTCTCTCAACTGTTCTCTTTCTATCTATCTGTCTTATAACTCAGATCTCCCCCTCTCTCTAAGTTGACCGATTGAATGTTTCCATGTGTGTGGTTTGTGTATCGAATGGAATTAGTACTGAACGAACAGAGGAGACGCCGCTGTGGCCGCCGTGGAAGGCGGTGGATGTAACCCTTCCTCAGCCTCTCTCTCACTCTTAAGCGAAATGTTTGTGTGTGTGTGTGGTTTTTTGAAAGAAAAAATGGATGAGTAGGGGTGGGTTTAGGGATTTTATAGATGGGTTGGCTAATGGTTTTAAGAACCCATTTGTGATTAATCGGTTCCTAAGAAGTGTTGTCATGATAAGCTTGTGCCATGGGTCACATGCACTCATGCCATGTGTTCCCTGGTGACTAATCACCATGTTCACAATCGGGTTTGTTACCGTGTTTTAGCTCGGTCTCGCAACGGGTATAAAACCTATTTATAATAGTAATATTTATTTATAATAGTCCGTGTTTTAGATTCGTACAAAACATATGGTTTATTATCCACATTTGGTCGTTTAATAATTATATATTAATAATATCGAGCGAAAAAATCTGGGCCCTAAAACCGGGGTGTTACATGTAGAACGCCCCTCTTCTAGACTAAAGCATGCAACAGCCTATCTAGACATCGGGTCTTATATGAAACAAATAAAGCAGTTATGTCATAAAACGATAAAAAAATATTAGAATGTTGAAACATAGAAATGATAAAATATTACGTAGGAAGTGATGACAAGACGAAGAGGTCCTCACCTCATTTATTCAAAGTTGACAGGTCTCGAGGACGAAACCTAATTTAAGGGGGGTATATTTGTAACATCTCGTTTTTGTTATATACATAAAATGTGTTGGTTCATATTTATTAGTGAATGAAACGGGTCATTAACCGTCAACACGAACCAATAATATGAGAGATGGATATTTGTATATTTAAAATTAGTTAACGAGTAAGAGACGGATAGCATGATTATTTTTGAGGCATGAAATCTAGGCGAGTAATTAGTAATAACATAATATATTATATTATATTTGACCCTGCACCATTTTTAATGAAACTTAGGTTAGAATGTAGAGAATAATAAGCGAATCTCAACTGTATGTTCGTGATTATGTAAAACATCATAGGTTAAAACTTATAAGAGAAAAACAGGTGACGGTTAGAAATTAGTTATAATATATAAAATAATATATATATAGTAATATATAAAATAATTTAATTCAAAACCTTCAATTGTGAATGAAACTTCATGGACACATCAATAATTAAAGTTGAGGCGTATGGGTTTGTGCTTGAATTTGTTTCCCACATCGATGAAAAAGAAAACATACGAAGGCACATAGCTAAGCAAGCAAGCAAGCTACCACTTCCCTTCTATCCCACATCGATACTGTGAAGAAAGAAAACATGCACCTCTACTTATAAATAGAACCACAAATGCCAGCATATATTAGTTTCTATTTTGGGAAGCTCTAGCATATAGAGTATCCTGAGCCTACGATACCCTGTTGGGTATTGTTAATAGTCGTTTTTTAGTATGAGTAGGAGCACGAGTAGGGAGACTCTACATCAGCGTGCCGTAGATAGTTTTGAGGTATGTTCTCATTTAAGTTATGTGTAGTTAATTATTATTTTTATTAGTATTATTATTTGTAGTAGTTTAGCGTTGTTATTTTTAGGGATTAGGATTATTATTATTGGGGGTGAGTGTTGGGTAGCCTAGCCTTAGTTAGGCATGGACTAGTCATACATGCTTAAATAAGGTAGCGTTAATCAATATCCAACTGTAATAATAATTAGTTAGGTGTACTATTACCTAACCGAGGGTGGTATAATTGTATCAGGACCCTGAGATATTACCTAGTTGTATTAGTGTTGTCAATTGCAAAAGGGATGATAAAGAGGTGAGTTACTTAAACTATTTTCAAAACCTGATACTTGCTCATAAAATTGTTTTGGTGGTGATTGATCATGCATATGCATCGAACCATAGGTGTGGCATCCAAGGTGTTATATATATATATATATATATATATATATTATAATGATCATTATATTTTCGAGGTGTGGACATACACTTACAGCCATATAGGTGTGTTAGGCTGTATTATTGGGTGTGAAGTCCTTGAGCTAGGTATTGCTATTGGGCTTATTTTATTGGATGTTTAGGAAGCCCATATAGGTTTTCTTGTTCACCAAGCCAAAACCCTAGATTAATATATATATATATATATATATATATATATATATATATATATATATATATCATGTCTATGTAATTGTAATAGTTGTCCGAGCTTAATAATATATCCCTAGTTGCAGCCCGTGGACGTAGGTTCCCCACTGGAACTGAACCACGTAAAATTCTCGTGTTCGTGTGTCGTGCTTTATATTTTCTTGGTTGTTATTGCGTATTCGTTGTGAATCGGTTATTCCGCTGCGCCACTTAAACCTAACAAGTGGTATCAGAGCTACGGCTCATTGGATTAACGTGACGATTGGCAGAGGTGTTTATTCTGTTTTGAAGATTGGAGGTTAGGGTTTGCCATAACCCTTTAGAGCCGCTGGATCTTCTGTTCGAAATTGATCAAGGAAAGTTGATCGATATAGTACCGGGTTAGACCAATTGAATCGACGCCGCTAATTGTGACGTAGCTGGGAACGTGCCGTTTACAACCGTTTTTAGCCACGATTAGGAGAGACGGGTTCACTAGTTCTTGTTTTCTGATTAGGTTTTGTTTGGGTTATTGTTCGCGTTTTGGGTGTTCAAGTTTTTGGGTTATTGGTCGGGTTGTTCAGGATTGGTTTGTTTGTTGGTTTTTGACGGGTTATTATCAACTTTGGAACTAGGTTACTTTGATCTTATTTTTCGTTTGTCATTATGGCTGAAGACGGAAAATTGGTGATTGAAAAAGTTTGACGGTTCGGATTTTAGTTAGTGGAAAATGCAGATAGATGCATTTTTGGGTCAAAAAGACTTGGATATGGTACTGGAAGAAAAACCGGAGAAATGGATAAAGCTGAGGAAGCTCTGTGTAATGCCAAGGACAAGAAAGCTAGAGGTGTTATTACATTGTCGTTGACGAGGAGCGTTGCATTTAACATCATGCCTGAAACCACGGCTCGTGGTATGATGTCGGCTTTGTCGAACATGTATGAAAAACCGTCTGCAGTTAACAAAGTGTTCTTGATGAGAGAATTGTTCACGATGAGAATGAAAGAGGGAAGCTCAGAAACCGAGCACATAAATAATTTGAATTCTCTTCTGTTCAGATTGTCATCTGTGGGAATTAAATTCGATGATGAGACCAAAGCTGTGATTTTGCTAGCTTCACTGCCTGATAGTTGGTCTGGGATGGTGACTACTGTCACTAACTCAGTTGGGCCTGAAGGGTTAACATTTGAAAAGATTCGGGATTTGGTATTGGGCGAGGATATTCGCCGCAGGAATACTAAAGGGTCGTCTTCTGAGATGTTACGTGTTGGCAGGGGAAGGCGGAATAGTAGAAACAGTGGGAGCAGCAAGGGTCGGGGCATGAGCTCGTATAGGGCTCGTCCGAGTATGCGTTGTTGGGACTGCAATGAAAAGGGACATTTTAGGAATGAATATCCGAAGGAGGATCGAAGAATTCTGGTGGTTTGAACACTGCTGCGGTAAGCGATTCTGAGGATGACGCTTTGAAACTATGTGTTGAAAGCAGTGTGGAATCCTTTGTCATGGATTCCGGTGCATCATTCCATGCTACCCATAGCAATGATGGCATGCGGAATGTTAAAAACGCGATTTTGGCAAGGTTAGGCTAGGAACGGTGAATTTCTTGATGTGACTCGCATGGGAGATTTGGATCTGGTGACTACTTTGGGCACTACATGGACTTTGTATGACGTCAGGATTATTTGAGGCTTGAAGCGAAGTTGATCTCTGTTGGGCAGTTCGATGAACAAGGTTTGGAAGTTAAGTTTGGTGGTGGAAAGTGGAAGGTCGTTAAAGGTAATCTCGTGGTTGCTAGCGGTTTCAAGAAGGGGTCGTTGTATATGGTGCATGTTCCGTCTGGGAAGTGACTGCCCCTGTTAAGACGAACGCCAAAGTTGGGCTCGCCGATTCGACAATTGGGATTGAGGATGTGAAGACGGGGTCTTATGAGATCGAGTTGAAGCCATCTGGGGCTTTAACGGACCTTTCTGGTTACTGATGATGATTGGCCGGCTGTAACTAGGTTAATTGGGGATACATGGTTTGAAGTTTGGTTTGTTCTTGGGAGCTAGACCTGGAAGACTTCTGTTCCTGTGTGTGTTTGAACTTTACAGGTTACTGAAGACATGGATTGCTTTGTGCTTGTTGGCGGACTTGGTGCTTATCCCAAGGCCTTCAAGTGGGAGATTGTTGGGTGTGAAGTCCTTGGGCTAGGTATTGCTATTGGGCTTGTTTTATTGGATGTTTAGGAAGCAAATTTAGGTTTTCTTGTTCACCAAGCCAAAACCCTAGATTAGTCTCTATATAAGTATCATGTCTATGTAATTGTAATAGTTGTCAGAGCTTAATAAAATATCCCTAGTTGCAGCTCGTGGACGTAGATTCCCCACTGGAACCGAACCACGTAAAATTCTTGTGTTCGTGTGTCGTGTTTTATATTTTCTTGGTTGTTATTGCGTGTTCGTTGTGAATCGGTTATTCCGCTGCGCCACTTAAACCTAACATGTATGTGTGAATATATAATGCTTAGTCCGGATTATGATTATGGTGATATTTAAGGAGCTCATACTTGATCAATAAATTGTTTATGTTGGTGTTTTACTGATGGGTCAGTTTATTTGGCTCACCAGCTGTGTGCTGACGTATTTTTATTACTTGAGCATGTATCTCAGGTTGATGAAGTAACAATTGAGGAGTACTAGCTAAGTGTTTGAAGACTATAGATGTTTATTTTTTTATCATTAGACGATGAGTAGTTTGGTATACTTTGATCGCACTAGGTTATAATAAATACATGAGTTATGCAATATGATTACGTTTCTGCTATAAGGTCGCACTAACTGGTCACTCACTGTAAGTGCCCCGACCTGGGCGTGACATTCTTGGACCGGGAGTTTAAACACGGTAAACTTATTTCATTGGGTCATTATCATGAGAGTTAATAGTTGGACTAATATAATTCAGATATAAGAAATTCATAGAAGAGCCTTAGGATTTGATACTCTTTTATATCTTTTAGAGCCATATATGATATTTAAGTTAAATAAATTTAATAAAAATTTTAAAAGCGACACTGGTGAAACCAAACGGAGAGACTATGAACACCCTACTTACTAATCAACCCTTACACTCGTATAAAAGAGGTATGCTCTAGTAGATAAGGGAACTATAGGTAGGGCTGGCAATTTCAGACACGAACAGTAATACCCAACACGAATCTATACGATTTTAACAGGAACAGATATGACCTTAACAGGTTTCATGTCCTGAACTGGGAGACACGAAACATACCTGTTAATTTTCGGGTTAAATACTTGTTTACCTGTTTAGTACCCGTTAAGACAGGTAAAGGATTATTTTTTTTTTTAGAAAAATATAGGTTGTGGGGGTAGAGTATTGGAGTTATACGTTTTTACTAAGTGGAGTTCTACCTTTTAATGCTTGATGGTACACATTTAACGTGTCGGATTTAGAAAAGATGTTCGTCTATTATCGTATTAACATGGTATAAACTGGTATTATCGTGTCTTGTCATGTAAACTAGGTATAAACAGGTTCGTGTTCGGGTATCAAAAAATTGACACGATAAGTTATCGTGTAATGTTCGTGTATACGTATTTCGTGTTTGTATTTTAACAGTTCTGTGTCTTAACAGGTCGGGAATACACGATTTCCAGCCCAAACTATAGGGCTAGGAATTCTTGATTGTTTAAAAACATAATAAAACTTGTTTAAGAAAATATATACACAAGGCCCCATCATTTCTCTTTTTAGGTACATAAAACATCTTTCAATCTTTCAATACTAATAAAAGAAAACACATGAGGGACACGTGACACTCCCTCTTGAGATCTCTAATTTTACCATTTAATATAATACATTCAAATATAATTATATTAATTGATTTGCAAAATCATAATATAAATACATTAATAATCATAGTTGTAACACAAATCATTAAAAACGGATTTAATGATTTCTGTTATTAATATAAATACTAAAATTTTATTTAACATATTTATTTTATGTTTTCGCATTTAATATAATTATGTTTTAATACAAAATTTGAAATAAATTATTAGACATACTTTAAAAAGATCTATTAACTAACCGAATTAAAAATTATTTAAACATTAGTGATTCTTTTTTATATAACATATTTATATGTTATTAACTTTAAATTTAAATCATGTACGTTAAATAAACCCATTTATAAAATTTTGATCTTTTAATCTACGTTTAAAACTATGTTTATTATGATGTTTGACAAATGATTATTATATTTTTTATTATTTTGGTCATTGTTTTAGATGTTAAATATGCTCAGCAAATACATACAAATTCTAGATGTTTAAAAGAGTTCAAAAGTTAAATAAGCACATTAATACACAATGTAAGTGGTTAAGCTTTTTTGTTAGACTTTATATTGTTCTAAACAAATAAATAAAGTAAACCAATCAACATTAATCTATTGTTATCTATACTAATAAAAGACAACACATGGAATACCAAGAAATAAGAACTATCTTATAAAGCCTCTCATTTTCTTATTTAAAATAATACATTTATTTTAATTTGTTTCTTTATTTAAAAATGATTATTTTTTAATATTTATTAGTTACAACTATAACTATTAATTTAATTATCAAAATTTAGTTCAATATATATATATATACATACTATATATTTGTAAATTAATTAATCTTTCAATACTAATAAAAGAAAACACATGAGGGACACGTGGCACTCCCTCTTGAGTTCTCTAATTTTACCATTTAATATAATAAATTCAAATATAATTATATTAATTGATTTGCAAAATCATAATATAAGTACATTAATAATCATAGTTGTAACAGAAATCTTTTAAAACGGATTTAATGATTTCTGTTATTAATATAAATACTAAAATTCTATTTAACATATTTATATTATATTTTCGCATTTAATATAATTATGTTTTAATACAAAATTTGAAATAAATTATTAGACATACTTTAAAAAGATCTATTAACTAACCGAATTAAAAATTATTTAAACGTTAGTGATTCTTTTTATATAACATATTTATATGTTATTAAATTAAAATTTAAATCATGTACCTTAAATAAACCCATTTATAAAATTTTGATCTTTAATTCTACGTTTAAAACTATGTTTGTTATGATGTTTGACAAATGATTATTATGTTTTTTTATTATTTTGGTCATTGTTTTAGATGTTAAATATGCTCAGCAAGTACATACAAATTCTTGATGTTTAAAAGAGTTCAAAAGTTAAATAAGCAAATTAATACACAATGTAAGTGGTTAAGCTTTTTTGTTAGACTTTCATATTGCTCTAAACAAATAAATAAAGTAAACCAATCAACATTAATCTATTGTTATCTATACTAATAAAAGACAACACATGGAATACTAAGAAGTAAGAACTCCCTTATAAAGCCTTTCATTTTCTTATTTAAAATAATACATTTATTTTAATTTGTTTCTTTATTTAAAAATAATTATTTTTTAATTTTTATTAGTTACAACTATAACTATTAATTTAATTATCAAAATTTAGTTCTATATATATATATATATATACATACTATATATTTGTAAATTAATTAATATGATTATATATTAATACAAAATTATAAATAAATTACTAGACATGATTTGAAAATGTTTATTAGCTAATAGAAGTAAATATCATTAAAAAAATATTCATTTTTTTAAGATAGCGTATTTATATGTTATCAGATTTAAATTTAAATTGTGTCCGTTAATTAACCTATTTTTTAATATGTGGTATTTCACTCTAAGTTTAAAACTATATTTTTTATAGTGTTCTGAACAAACAAAATAAAATAAAACAATTCAATCCACGTTAATTAAATATTTGAATGTCTTTTCAAGAAATTATTTAGGGGCTGATGAATATTTAATATTTTTTGGTTGTAAAGGCAATTTTATTTATTTTAAATATAACATGTAATCTAATTTTTCTTAATTATATTTTTAATTTTATATGTAATATATATAATTTAAATTATTCAACCTGTGTATCACACGGGTACATAACCTAGTACAACTATATTATAATCATGAGGTATAAGTTCCATAAATGAGCCGTCTTCATGCTTGATAATTGGTTTAATTGTATCTTCTTTGACCATGATAACGCTGATTAATTATACGCCCCTAGTAAAAAACAATATATGTCTATATACCAGATACTATACAACCGTATACCTATTATGCCACTCATAAAAATATATTTCCATAAACTGAATATAGTTTTTTGAACTTTTTATTAAACTAGGTAAAAATGCACATATAGTCTTTGTGGTTTATCAAAGTAACACCTTTAGTCTTCACCTTTTTGAAAATTATACTGGTGTTCCTCGTGGTTTGACTATTTATTACTCGAATACTCTCTACAATTTGTTACTTGGATAGTCTCTACACTGTGTGTAAAATTACAAAAATACTCTTAATGATTAGACAATAAATTAATTAAGTAATTAACTAATATATATATTTATCGGGCCACTCATTATAAAAATGAATAAATCTTGATTTTCGTCCTTGGGGTTTGCTGATTTTAACAATTTGAGGCTAATGGTTTAAAAATTGTAATTATCGTCCAATAGTTTGTAAATTCTAAAACTTTTAGTCCACCATTGTAACAACCATCAATTTTTCTGTTAACTTTTGGTGAAACAACAAAAATGCCCTTGTAATTGAAAATATGTTAAGCATTTATCAAACTTTACCATAACACCCTCTTCCTCTATTGAAGAAACAAATAGTCTCACCTCCGGTTAGGGATGATAAGATTATAAGTTACTACAGGGTTGATCCTTCACTAACAACTACGGCTTGGGGATACCTGCAAATAAGAGTGAAAGTACGGGTGTAGAGACGACTACACAAGGTAGTTGTTTATGACAAAAACGGGGTGAATGGGGATACTATCTAGTATGATAGCTCTCTAGGTCAGTAGAAAGTGTCCTCTCCTATTGGGGGTGTGACCCCTTTTATAGGAGAGTCCGTATGCCACCATTACCCAAGTCCTAACCATGGTTAGGTTGTCTCCATCACCCTTAATTATGTTAATAAGGTGATATATGGAAAGCTAAATTGAAGGGAACAGTGGAATCGAATACCGCCTTAACTGGTGTAGTTACGTGATTCATGCATAGCTATTGACCATGCATGATATTCGCCTTGACCGGTATATGACCGACCTTTGACTGTTGACTGTGCTTTTAATGAGCTTTGAACAAATCCTGTGCATGGCTTTCTTCCGCGCGCCAGTATTGTTCCGGGTTTGGGTATGCAGAATGGTGTATTCACTACCCAATCCCATCAAGTCCCCCCAGTCCAGTGTGTCTCTCATCTAAGAAGTGATGATGAGATGTGAGGGATGCTGGACATATTTGTAGTGGGTTGATGCTTATGGTCTTTCCGCTGCTTATTGACTTTGTGTGCATGTTTGCGTAAACATTGTGCGGAGAACGGGTTTTGAAATTTACGTCAGCTGTCCGCACTGATGAGACACATCAGTTTGCATGTGTGGACACTTGTCATTTCCCCCTTGTATTTGAAAATTTGTGGTCCATATGGCGAGTGGTAATGACATGACTTCTGTCAATTGGGACGTGTGCAGAGACGTGTGAGCGGCGGTTGTCAGGCGAGTGGGCGCGTGAGGCGCGTGTGACGTCGGTTTGTTTTCCATTACACACGTGTCATTACCTCATTGGGCTCATCTCCGAAAAGCTTGTCCATGACGTCAGGCACATTAATTGCAAAGCCTATAAATTAAATTTTGAATGTGGCTCTTCCATTTCAACTGTTTCAAAGTTTGAATTTCTTTTCTTCAACGTCTCTATTTTCCCAAAATTACCATATCCTTCAACAATGTCGCAAGATTCCCAAGATGTGCAAGAGTCAAGCAAAACATCTGATTCTGTCAAAGATCTGGGGAAGGAATCATCCAAAAGTATAGAGGCCACCACTATTAAGTGGGACGAAGCCTCTTATTTGAGTTTTCTTGACCAGTACGGCATTTTGCCGGAATGGGAGCCTGAACTTCCTGCTGAGGGAAAAACTGCTTTAAAGGCCCCTCCTGGTAAAATTGCTTTGTATGCTGCTACTTTTACCAAGTGCTGCTTCCGTTTGCCGGCCACCAAATTTGTGGTGGACGTGTTGCTGAAATATGGAGTGCACCCTACACAATTGACTCTTTATGGGTGGTGCCGAATACTGCATTTTGAAGCCACATGCCGTTCTTTGGAGATTGAACCCACATGGGAGAGATTAAATGTTTTCTATGTTCTTGAAGCAGCGCGTGGTGGAAGTGGTTGGTTTAGTTTGGGTATTCGCCGGAAAGTTAAACAGCTTGTATCGGAAAAAGTGAAATCCATGTACGAATGGAAAGACAAGTTTTTTTATATCAAACATGGTGTTATTCCTGCACCCTTCCAATGGATGGTGCTTGGTTTGAGAGAGAAGATTGCTGAATTTCCCCCTATGGTGGGGTATAAAGATCAGGATTGGTATAAAACGCTCTGTGATCATGCTACTCCCCTGATGATGGATGAATGTCCTGAGAGTGTTTTGAATTTGCTGGGAATTAGCCTTATTTGCCCTGAGGGTCAGGACCCGAATCCTCCAAAAGGTATTGAAGTTATATTTGTTTTTTTGTCTCATAGTTTTGCTTTGTGTTATTGCTCAGATGTTTCTTTATTCATCCAGATGTCTCCCTATTTCAACTGTTTGCTAAGCGTGGTGAGGCGAAGGTGCTGTATACTCCGGTTGTCGCCGGTGTGCCGCGCTTGTCTGAGAGAACCAGTGGGAATTTTTTGCATCCCAACCTTGTAGATCCTCCGAAGCAGTATGTGCGGACAGGTTTGTGGTCTCTTATCCGTGTGTTTTTGTATGATTATTTCCTTTTTATATATGCGAAGGAAGCGCACTAGGTACGCGTTCTGCGTACTGATCCAGCGCGTTCCTCGTGGTAGGTGCAGGTATACAACTCCGCAGGAAAGCTAAAATCGATGTTGAGGAGGTTACTTCAGAGCGCAAGGAGTCCTTTGGTTAGTCTTTGTAACTTCGTAACTCATTTCTTACGCATATTTTAACTTGATACAGATGTGGTTACCGCGCCAGGCACGAGTACTTCGAGGAAGCGCGTCGTGGCTAGCAAGAGGACCAAACCACCCGCTGCGCCTATCATTGTTGAAGAAGTTGATGAAGACTTGACTGAGTCTGACACGGAACTGGAGCATAAGCGCGCCAGGCGTTCTTCTCCCATCCGACATTCGGGTGGTGTTGCTGAGGATTTATATCAGCAGAGAATTACCGAGCTGAATCAGAAACAAGTGCAAGTTCCACAATCCTCAGTTGGGAGTCTGGATGTTACTTCACCGGAACCTATTCCCGCGGTTCCGGTAAATGTGTTCAAACCATTGACGTGGCCATCCATGGACAAGCTAGAGATCCCTGTGAAACCTCCGCCTGTGCGCGAGAACTTGCCTATGAAGACTTTGAGGCATTTATCTGGTACATATGTTTTTCTTCTCCCTTTACCATGTTTGTGATAAACGTGTTAAAATACTGTGAGCAGCATTTTATGTAGGGCAACATCCTTTTGCAGAATCTCGGAAGAAGCATTCCTCTGTGTTGTTGAAGGAAGTATCTTCATCTGCTCAGCCAACTGACGTGACCGCGCAAGTGATGCCGAGTACTGCTGAAACAGTTGTTGATGAATACTTGTTGTCTCAACCTAAGCCCATCCCGGAGGATCTGGTTATGGAGGTGGAGAAGGATGTTATGCCGCAGGAAGAATCTACCCAGGATGAGTTGGTGACTGGTGTTGAGAAGGATGTGGGTAAGCGAGTGGATGAGTCTGTAACACCAAATTTGGAAATAGGTTGTCTTGAAATGACGGAGCAAGCACATGAGCCGAGCCCGTCACAAGGATTTGAAGCAGCGCTTAACAGTGGGAAGAAAGATGAAGTTGTAACTGAGAATCCATCCAACTTCCAGCGCACAGTGGTTGATTCTACCATTTTTTATACTGACACTTCCGCCAGTGTTGGTGGTAAATCTGGTCATCGGCGGAGAACGTTTTCCTCGCGCCCGGCTGATTCTTCTAGACCGTATCAGCCGCGTTGGGATATCCTGGACACAACTCGTTTTACAAATGCGCTTGATGCGCAAGAGTTTGTCATGATGTCCGTTCCTCCTGCGGAGCGTGATTATCAGGATAGTGTTGACCGTCGCTCTCTATTCATTGACATGGCAATGAACCTTTCTCTTGGTGTCAGCGGTCTTGGTTCCCTTATCAGGCGTGAGAATGAGTTTCAAAGGGATTACCAGAATTTGAAGGATTCTGAAGCTGCGCTGTTGAGGCGGGAGGAAGAGTTCCAGCGCGCTCGTCATGACATTCGTGCTGAGATTGAGCATCATCAAAAGATTGCTCGTGACGCTGTTGAAGAGTTGGAGAGAGTGAAGAAGGAGAAGGCTGATGCTTCTCATGCTTGGTCGGTAGCTTGTAAGAGGACTAACCTTGAGACTGAACAATTGCGGGCCTCCATTAAAGAATTGAAGCTTGAGAATACCAATCTGAAGAAAGAGGTGGAGCAGACCCGAGCAGCGTCCGAAGAGAAGCAAGCTGAACTTGCTGATGCCATTCGAAAATATAACTCTCAACATGATGAGCTTATTCTCGCAACTTCTTCCTTGTCTGATGTGGAGACCAAGATGAAGGAACTGACTTTGGAGAATGCCCAGATCCAGGAAGAGAAAGCCTTGGCGGAATCCTCTTGTACGCAGGCAAAAGTGGAGTTAGACAAGGTGCATGCTTTGTTTCAGCAAGCCATTGACCTGGCTGTTGCTGCCAACGAGAGGATTGCCTGGTTAATGGGCGATGGAGTTGCTGGGGTAAGTCATAAAATTTTCCTTTTGTATTCTTGCTATTTGCTTTTGAATTTTGTTTTATATGCTATCTTATTCTGCGCAGATATTTAAGCGTGTTTGGAACGATCCTGCGCTGACAGAAGTGATTGCGCGCATCTCCAGTTCTTCCGTAAAGCAAGGTATCAAGATTGGTTTCTCCGAAGGCTTTTGCCACCATGCTGAGGGCAAGGAAAAAGAATCCGGACCATATGAGAATGAATCATACGATGATGAGCTGCTCAAAGCCTATGATGATTATGAGCATCTGAAGTTCGAAGTCTTTGACCTGTTAGAAGCCTGCGCGAAGACTGATGATCCTGCTGGGGAGCTGCGCAATTATTTTATCAAGTCTGACCGCCTTGGTGCGGAGCTTGCTGAGAGAGCACAGATGTAAGAGAAGGGTAAAACTGTGGCAACTGATGCTGAAGCGGGAACATCCTCCGCTGCTGAAGGGAAACGCGCAGAGGGCGCTGGGAGTGATGATATCTCCCAATACTTGAACCTTTAGTATTTTATGTATGATGAACATTATTGGTGCACCTTGGTTGCATGTCTTGTCTTGAACACTTTTAATTTTCGTGTATGCTGAACAGTGTAGCTCTCTTTATTTTTATATTCCACATATGCATGGTAATCATTGGATGATGTCATCCTTTATGCATCTGACGCAGGTGACTGTCAGTCTGCCTTTGACGTGACTGTTGTGACGGCGGTGGCAGAATGCCTGTCAGTCTTCCCTAGGGTAATTGAGTGGTTACCATTAATGGTAATTAATGGTTGTAATCTCTCTCCTCTATATATAGTAAGTGCATCTTCATAACAGATTACACTTAAAAATTTTACACCATCTTCTCTGAAAAAATGGCGTCCAACTCTTCAAGCAATGTTCTAAGTGCCAAGGAGATTTCAGCAGTGCAGGGTATTATCCGATTGTCCTGCTATCCTGATCATGATTGTTCTACCACCGAAGCTCTTGATCGTTTGGCAGAACATTGTTCATTCCTGCTATCACAAGAGGACATGCGTCCTGATTACTTAGATGATCAGGGCACCATTGATGGAAAGCCCTTAAAGATGAAGAAGCTATCTGAGCTGGGAGATGTGAAGAAGACGACCACCAAGAAGGTTAGGGGTTAGGATATATATATATCCTATATGGGAGTCTTTATGTATAAAGTTGTTTCTTTTTGAGTGATTGTTGGATCACTGTGTCATGGGGTTTTAGTTTGTATGTTTGGTAGTTCCCCCCTTTTTTGGTAGTTTGATAATCATCTATGATTTTGGTATGTAATCTGTATTTGCTGACCACCAGTTTGTATAATAATGCTTTTTGTAATGTAAATGAACTTGGATATCAATTCCTTATTACAAAATTATTGTAGCATGTTACATGTAGCATATACGTAACTGAGCTGCGTTCCAGGTGCGTGGAATTGGCGAACCATCTAATCGTTCTAAGGCATATGCCCCTTTTCCCAATACTTCTTGAATTTTGTAAGGCCCCTCCCAAGTTGGGGCCAGCTTCCCTGGTTTTTCCGCATTTGAGGCTTCATTGTTGCGGAAGACGAAGTCACCGATGCAGAAAGTTTGTTCTTTGACCCGCGCATTATAATATTTCTCTAACTGTCTCTTGTACGCGGCTTCTCGGACACAAGCCGAATCTCTCCGCTCATCTAGGAAATCTAGATTCATCCGCAGCTCTTTGTCGTTGTCAATTGTTTGCGTAAGCAAAATTCTTGGGGAAGGATTTGTAACTTCCGTTGGGATAACCGCTTCAATTCCGTAGGTTAGGCTGAATGGTGTCTCCCCATTACTTGTCTTGGGAAGTGTACGGTGGGCCCAAAGGGCATGTGGTAATTCATCTACCCAACCGCTGCGCTTTGTTCCCAAGCGTGTTTTGATTCCTTCAACAATACTTCTATTTGCGCGTTCAACTTGACCGTTGCCCTGGGGGTGCGCCACAGAAGTGAAGATTTGTTTGATCTTCATGGAGTGAAGCCATTCTTGTAAGTGCTGGTCCGCAAATTGCGTTCCGTTGTCACTTACAATCTCCATGGGCAGTCCAAATCTGCAAATGATGAACTCCCATATGAATTTCTTGATGTTGCGCCCGTCGATCGTGGCTAATGTCTTTGCTTCTACCCATTTGGTGAAATGGTCAATGGCGACTAGTAGGTATTTGACATTGCCTGGCGCGGTGGGAAAGGGTCCCACTAGATCAATGGCCCATTTCTGAAATGGCCATGCTGCGGTGACCGGTACCAAGTTGTTTTTTGGCCTGAGTGTTCCTGGTGCATGTCTTTGGCATGCGTCACATTTCCGCAATTCTTTAACTGCGTCAAGGTGCATTCCGGGCCAAAAGTATCCGGCATTCATAAGCTTAGCCACGACCATGTGGGGTCCTGCGTGCAGTCCACATGTACCCTCATGAATGTCTTTAATCAGGTATGTTGCTTCTGCGGAATCGACGCATTTGAGTAATGGTCCAAGATAGGACCGTCGATATAAGATGCCATTATTTACTTCATAATGCAAAGATTTGTGTTGCAGCTTTCTTGCTTCCGCTTTGTCGGCCGGGAGAACACCTTTGGTTAAGAAGGCCATTATTGGGGTGATCCAGGATTCTTTTCCTGTTTGGACCACGTTCACCTGTTTTGACGGAACAGATGGCTTGGCTACTGTCTCAACTCGGATGTCTTTTGCCATGTGGTCGAATGCAGTTGATGCCATTTTGCTCAATGCGTCCACTGGCTTGTTCTGGCTTCTGCGAACATGGATAACTTTGCAGTAAGGGAAATCATTCATTAACTCTTTGGTATGCTGCAAGTACAGGACCATGGTCGGTTCCCTTGCCTCATACGTGCCGTCAATGTGATTGGCGACTAGCATTGAATCAACGTGCGCTTCGATGTGTTGCGCGCTCATCTTTTTGGCAATCCGCAGGCCAGCAATCAGAGCTTCGTACTCTGCCTCATTGTTTGTTGTTTGGAACTCGAGCCGAATTGCATACGTGTACTCTTTTCCCTCCGGTGTTATTAAACGTAGGCCTGCGCCAGCGCCCTCGTCATTACAGGCTCCGTATGTGTATAACTTCCATATCTGGGTTTCATCGGGCGTGATCGAATTGGATGACATTTCATTGGTGCATTCTTCAACTTTGTCTGCTGGGACCTCTGTTATGAAGTCCGCAAGAACTTGCCCTTTGAAGGAAGATCTTGTTTTATACACAATTGAGTGCTCCCCCAATTCTATTGCCCACTTTGCCAAACGTCCGGAGAGTTCCGGTTTGCGCAAGATATCGTTGATGCGGAAATCTGTGAGGACGTTTATCGGGTGTCCTTGAAAATATCTCCGCAACCTTCTCGACGCATGAATTAATGCCAGGATCAGCTTTTCCATTGTCGAATAGCGTGTTTCCGCATCTAGAAGCATGCGGCTGACATAATAGATTGGGGTTTGAACCCCTTTCCGGTCAACCATGAGAACTGCCCCGATTGCCTTGTCTGTCACGGACAGGTATATAAGGTAAGTGGTTCTTTTGGTAGCGGAGCTGTGAGTGTTGGCAAGTTGCCCAAACATTTCTTCATGTCTTGGAATGCGGTTTCTGCTTCTTCTGTCCAGTTGAAGTTGGACTTCTTCAAACAATTTTTCAGTGTGTCTACGAAGGGAAAAGATTTGGACGCGTAGTTTGACAGGAACCTGTTCAAAGCTACGAGTCGTCCCATTAGCGTTTGCACTTCCTTGATTGAGGATGGTGATGGCATTCGCTCAATTGCTTGAACTTTCTCTGGATTTGGACGGAATCCATCTTTTGTTACCACCACGCCGAGAAACTTTCCTTCCTCCATCCCGAAGGAACATTTCCCCGGGTTGAGTTTCATCCGCACACTTCGTAACATGTTTTCTGTATGTCAAGTAACATTTGATCCTCTTCTCTGCTTTTGATCACCAGGTCGTCAACGTATACTTCTAGGTTTACACCGATTTGCTTGACAAAAGCGGTGTCCATTAGTCTTTGATACGTTGCCCCTGCATTTTTCAGCCCAAACGGCATTTTAGTGTAACAAAAGGTACCCATATCTGTGCGGAAGGCGGTTTTGTCCTCGTCCTCTTTGACCATTTGTATTTGGTGATAGCCCTTGTAAGCATCGAGGAAGCATTTGAATCTGTATGGCGCCAAAGAGTCGACTTTTAGGTCAATCTCGGGCAGTGGGTAACAGTCTTTTGGGCATGCCTTGTTTAAATCTTTATAATCGACGCACATGCGCCATGTGCCGTTAGACTTCCCCACCATGACCGGGTTTGCTACCCATGTTTGGTATTTGCTTTTGCGCAATATACCGGCCTTCAAGAGTTCCTCCACTTGCTCGTTCATCGCCTTTGTTTTTTCTGGCCCCATGCTTCGTTTCTTCTGAACAACAGGTTCCGCATTCTTGTAAACATTAAGCCTGTGCTCCGCAATGTGTCACGGAACTCCGACCATGTCTGATGATTTGAATGCGAAAATGTCCATATTCTTTGTCAGCAGTTGTTTTAGGTGAGTGCGAATGGGGTCGGAAATTGCATGGCCGATGACAACTGTTTGTTCCGGGAATAGAGGGTTAATAACCCATTTTTCCGGTTCGGTCCGAACAGTTGGTTTTGCTTGCTTTGAAGGCCTTGATGTTTCTGTTGCATGACACGTTTTGTTTCCCCTGATAAACGCGACTCCTGTTCGCGTCGGAAAACCCATCATTTGGTGTGGCGTAGAAGCATTACAATTGAACTTTGCCAATCCTTCTCGTCCGAGTAAGATATCATGTGAAGAGTTGACAGGGAGCACGGTGAAGTCGCACGTTTCGGTGCGTGAGTGTTTCCCGTCTGAGAGTGTTACCGGGACAGTGAGCGTGCCCAATGGGTAAATTGATTCATGGATAAAACCGGAGATCGGCTCCGTTGTTGGTACTATTCTTTTCTTGTCCTCATCATCCAGCTGGTCAAAACACTGCTGGTACATGATGTCAGTGCTGCTGCCATTATCCAAGAACATGTATCGTGTTCGATAATGACCAACAACCCTGTTATGATTAACGGAGCTGTGGAGCATGCTCCACCTTTTACCCTTGGCATAATCACTTGTTCCTCTTTCCAGGAATCATTCTTTGCCTCTATGAAGGTACGCTTATGACTTGTGTTCCTGTGAATCATGTTGCATGTATTGCGAGAGGCGCTATACACGTGATGCGCATTGAGATTGCGTATCTTCTTTTGGGAGGGTTCTCCTGCTTCTGTGTTGTCCCTCTGTTTTCTTCTCATGTTTTTTACAAGATGTGTCAATTGACTTGATTTGATTGCGTTTTCGATTTCCATCTTCAAGCTGTAACAGTTGTCCGTCATGTGACCGTGGTCCTCGTGGTATTCACAGTACTTTGATCTGTCCACGTTTTTCCTGTCACTGCGGAGCTCCTGTGGCTTTGGAAACTGGATTTGCTCTATTTTTAACACCTCGGATGGTGTTTTGGACAATGGTGTCCAATCATAATTCTTTTTTGAGTGCCCCTTGTGATCGCGGGACCCTCTTGAGCTCAGCATGTTTCTTGCATCCTGCGAGGAAGAATATTTTCCTTCTTCTGCCGTGCCTGAGATTCTTGACCAAACGGACTGCTTGCCCTTTCCTCTGTTATTTAAGGAAACATGATGACCGCTACCTTGTTGTGTGTTTTTGTTGCGCTGGAAAGAGCGTTCTGAAGACGCGTAAACTTTGGCGGCTTCAATTACTTCATCCCAAGCTTCCGACACACCGTCTTTGCCGGTTAAGCATCTCATCAGATCATCGTTTCTTACCCCGTGTATAAAGGCTGCACGGGTAAGTTCTTCTCCGCATCCTAGCTGGAGTGCTTCCTTGTTGTATCTGACAATGTAGTCTTCCAAAGACTCATTATCGTTGCGCGAACACAAGAGAATGTGGGCCTTGTCCTTCTTATGTTTGCGCAAATGAGAGAAATGGTTTTTGAATTTTCTAATTAAATCATCGAAGTCAACGAGACTTCCCACCGGCAAACTCACGTACCAAACTCTAGCTGCTCCTGTTAGTGTTTGTACAAATAGGTGACACCAGGCTTGCACTGGCCATAATTTGGAACTGCCAGTGCAATCGAATGCGTGCAGGTGATCATCAGGATCACGCAGGCCGTCATATCTGCCGATAGTACTTGGTAACTTGCATTCTTGCGGCATTGGTGCCTCTGCAATCCTTGCGCAGAACTTCGAACGTTCTGCAAAAGTTTTTGGTCTGTATGGCTTGTATAGATCATCATCTTTAGGGGCCAAACTACTGGCAGCAGTTTTGGAATGCTGTTTCTTACTTGTATCGTGATATACTTCGTCTTCAGATTCGTAGCCGTCTGGTTCACCGTTCAGGTTGACGGGGTCCTGGTCGTGAGTATTTCTACAACGGCCTCCACCACGTACCGCCTGACGGTGTCCCTTTGCGTGACGACCACTGTTGTTCTTCCGTGGGGATTCTGAATCATCCCCACTTAAGTCGAAACTTAACGCCTTCTGAGTCTTGAGTTTTGCTTGTTTCATTACCATCTTCTGGTACTCAGCAATCGTTTTTGAATTTTGTTGGGCTAACCATTCATCCGGGTCAATCGAAGAAAGGTTGTCCTGTGCCTTTTTTCCTCCATTTATTCCCCCTTTTGTTGGGTGGAATTGGAATGTTGAGGCTTATTGCCTCTGGGCCACATTCTTGGTAATTGTGTTTGGTGTTACGTCTTGAATTTCTTCGTTGACTGTGGCCTCGACATCAGTGTTGTTGTTTCTATCCTTTGAGAAAGCCATTGTGCTAGTTTGAAAGATTGTTGTAACCGTAAGGGATGGCGCCAATGAAGAAACAAATAGTCTCACCTCCGGTTAGGGATGATAAGATTATACGTTACTACAGGGTTGATCCTTCACTAACAGCTACGGCTTGGGGATACCTGCAAATAAGAGTGAAAGTACGGGTGTGGAGACGACTACACAAGGTAGTTGTTTATGACAAAAACGGGGTGAATGGGGATACTATCTAGTATGATAGCTCTCCAGGTCAGTAGAAAGTGTCCTCTCCTATTGGGGGTGTGACCCCTTTTATAGGAGAGTCCGTATGCCACCATTACCCAAGTCCTAACCATGGTTAGGTTGTCTCCATCACCCTTAATTATGTTAATAAGGTGATATATGGAAAGCTAAATTGAAGGGAACAGTGGAATCGAATACCGCCTTAACTAGTGTAGTTACGTGATTCATGCATGGCTATTGACCATGCATGATATTCGCCTTGACCGGTATATGACCGACCTTTGACTGTTGACTGTGCTTTTAATGAGCTTTGAACAAATCCTGCGCATGGCTTTCTTCCGCGCGCCAGTATTGTTCCGGGTTTGGGTATGCAGAATGGTGTATTCAGTACCCAATCCCATCATCTATCTTCTTCTCCCTCTACTCTCGTCCATCATCATCATCTGCCTATTTGTTTCTCACCCAACACATAAATTCTTGACTTCAAACTTTCCATGTCTTTTAATTTGATTTGTAGTCGCCGGTGGCGAAAGCCATATTCATACAGTTTTTACAAGCATTAATGCCCTAACATATGGGATTAAAGAAAGGTCAAAATATTTACCTCCATCAATCGAAAAAAAATAACATAACCGATCAAGAGACGGTGACTGTGAGTTTCAAATGGAACTGAGGCGACGCGGTGGTACAGTGGTCATTCTTAGACGAAATAGGGGTTGCGGTTCGAGCGGAACAGGGAAAAGATAGGAATGTGATTTGATACAGAACTCACTAGTCAAAGGGTTTTTATTGATGCTCGACTTGAATTATCTAATACCGATTCTCGAAATTTAAATTTGGAAAAAAAAAAAGCTTGGCAAACATAACTGAATATTATCATCTTTCACATGAGAGTGAATTACTATTTGCGTCCCTGTGTTATAGTGATTTTAACTAGTTGAATCCAAAGTCTAAAACTTTAACTACTTAAAACCCTAGTTAGGAATTAACTAACCTGTTGAGTCCAATTGACTAACTTCGTTAACCAAGTCAGTTAAGTACAATGGTATTTAAGTCATTTTACATTTAGGTACAACCCTATAATGCATAAGGTATAACGAACAAGTCTTTAACGCATAAAGGTTTTAATAATATATAAAAAAATAAATATTTTATCTATCCCTTATCCCCCCCCTCTCTATCTCTCTCTCTCTCTCTCACCTCTCATCTCTCATCTCTCATCTCTCTCTCTCTCTCTTTCTCTCTCTCTCTCTCTCTCCCTCTCTCTCTATACAAACCCTTCTCGTTATCTAACTACAAAGAAATCAAACCAAACCCAACAACAACACCAATCTTCCCCAAAACCCCACAAATAGCCAACCGCCCCTCTTTCCATTCAGCGCAATTTCAGTACTTCCTATTTTGGGGATAATAAACCCTATAAATAATAAAAATAACAATAATGGTGGTGTGAAAAAACCGTCTGAAAGTATTCCTACTTAGGATTTTATACCGACTATTTATTCTTTGATCGAAGAAGTGTTGGTTTGATGTTTCAGGTGGTTGGTAGTCTGGTGGGTGTAGTCGAAGGGAAATGGAGAAAAAGAGTGGTGGAGGTTGGTGGTTGACAGGGTGGTGGCTTCACGAGGGTGAAGCAGGTGGAGGATGATGGCTAGGATTTGTGGGTGAAGGTGGTTGTAGGTCAAGGGTAAAGGAGATGATGGTTTAGATCTGGTTAGAGGTGGTTCGGTGGATGGTGGTGGTGTAGTGTTATGGTGAAGTGGAGCGGTGTTGTTGTTAGAGGTGGTTCAGTGGAGGGTGATGATGCAGATCTGGTTAGGGAGAGAGAATAGGTGTTAAAAGAGAGAGAGAGAGAGAAAGAGATTGAGGATTAATGAAGAAAGAGGTTAAGGAGAGGCGGTGGTGGTTTCAGGTGTATGATGGTGTCAGTGATGGTGTTGTTTGGTGGTGAATGGTGGTGGTGATGGTGGTGTATACTAGTAATGGTGGTAAGTTTAGAGAAAGGGGGAGAAAGATGGATGCAGACTAGAGACATGGATTCAAAGAAAAATTCAAATGGTGCAAATGATAGAAATGCCCTTATACTTAACTGACTTGGTTAACGAAGTTAGTAATATGGACTCAACAAGTTAATATCTAACTAGGGACTCAAATAATTAAAGCTTTGGACTTTGAATTCAACTAGAAAAAACCACTATAACAAACAAGGACGCAAATAGTAATTCACTCTTCTCATGATGATATGTTATTATCATTTTGTCATATCTATTTTTCTTAAGATAGTAATCAAAAGAATATAAACTACATCTATATTACCTTTACTGAGTTTTATTAATTAATCCAACAATTGAGTATCCAAACCTAGCTACATTTTCATTTAATTACATTATTATTATTTAAGAAATTAATATTACAATTAGGATTCAAGTTTAGATGTTGGGGTGTAGGAGATAGGTGGTGGTGGTCTTGGTTTGGTGTTGGCTGTAGGTTATGGTGGTGGGTGGGAGTGAGAGAGAAAGGTGGGTGAGAAAAAGGGAAAGATATTTGTTAATTGTTATTAATAATAAAGTTTTGTCTTACAATTATAGTCAATGGGTATTTTTGTTGATTTCATAAAAAAGTTAACAGCGAAATAGATGGTCGTTAAAGTAGTGGACTAAAAGTGTTAGATTTGCAAACTATTTGATGATAAATGTAATTTTTAAAGTATTGGACTGAAAGTGTTAAAATCAACAAACCACAGGGACGAAAATTGAGGTTTACTCTATAAAAATATATAATATACCAACTCACACCCGCACCCCTTCCTGTGAGCTGGTGACCACATTCCCGGAATCGCATCCCCTCCATTTCCTCCACAGCTAAAGGGTGTGCGACGAAGGCAGGGTGTCACGATGGCAAGCCTCTAACGGTGGAAGGATGGTGCGACGGGGAGGCCTCCGACAGTGGAAAGTAACAAAGTTGTAGGTTCACGCCAAAAAATCGAAGGTGTTCAGACGAACTGCTCTCCACCCCCTTCTTCTACTAATGTTGCATATCACCCTACACCATCACTAGCGAAAACCCACAGCCGCTAGTATTGAATAAAGTCCAATGCAAAGTAATGTTACAGTCTTTCTATTCATCTTGACATGTTGAACAAAAGCCCCAATTTTTGGTTCCTTCTCAATAATTACTAGACAACAAATTTGAAATATGCACCAGATATGGAAATTCAAGGGTGGAGGTTGTTGATGTTGGTGGGTGGAGGTTGAAGATGTTGGTGGGTAGTGTGGTAGATGGAGGTTGAAGATATATAGGTGGGTGATGGGTGGGTCCCATAAATAAACTAAAAGAGTAATTAATTTTTTTTATTGTTTTTCTAACTATTATTTTTTTTGAACGATCAACAAAATTTTATTCAAACCAAGAAGTTAGCGGGGTGCTAGCAAGTCACCACACTACAAACATTCACCAAGAGTTCAACATAAACAAATTAAAAGATCATTTACCAACCTATCTTATACAAATGAACTCCTCTCCACATTGGCCAATCCAGATTATGTTGCCTCAAGCGTGCTTTGATCCATAAAAAAACTAAGCGTCTTTACCTCACCAAGTACTTGGCTAATTGAGCACTGAAAATTATTGAAAATTAGATAGTTCCTCGCCCTCCATAAGCACCATAAGGTAGTCAGACACACCGCATGTATTGCTTTCCTGTGCTTTGTTGAACAGTTTTCGTGAGCTGCAAGTTCCAGAACATCGTTGATACTAAAGGCAAAAAACGGTTTGAGGCTGCATCATTGCATCAGCAGGCTCCAAACAGTTAACGCAAAGTGGCATTCGACGAAAATATGATATGTTGTCTCTGGATAATCTGCATAAAACGGACACGAAGTAGAACTGACAGCTACATTCCTTCTTGCTAGAGTTGCATGAGTTGGAATCCGATTCAGTGACGCCCTCCACGCAAGTATTTCCACTTTTTTAGGGACCCAAGAATTCTTTTTACTCAAGTAATTAGGTACCAAGTTCAGCACAGGACCCAAATAATCTTTGATACTTCTAACTGTAAATTGCCCCAACCCATTAAGCGCCTAACCCCAATGATCCAAGCCAGACGCAACTAAAACCGACCCAATAAGTGCCAATAGCTGCTGCAGTTCGTCCATTTCAACGCCATTGAGCTGGTCTCTCTTCCAATCCCAGGTCCGAACCCCAACCCCCTACCCACCCTATCGGCCACCCAGCACATTTTGTCCTTTTCCAATGCGAACAAATTAGGGAACCGATCACAAAGTGTATTATCCCCAACCCATTTGTCAACCCAAAACCCAATGTCCAACCCCCCCCCCCCCACCCACTTTCCCATTTATTAGATCTGGAACATCGACTCCAAGTAGACGAAGATCACACACCGACCGACCAATATGCTTCCACGGACCTGGCTGTGTTGACTTCACTGGAACCGAACACCAACCCCTCGACCTACTATGTATCGACTAAATCGTCTTCCATCAAAGTGTATTCTTCTCATTTTTAAACCGCCACCACCATTTCGCCAACATTGCAAGATTCGCTTCCTTAAGTGACCTAAGTCCTAAGACACCGTACTCGGGATTCACAATCACATTATCCCACGCAATCCAATTCATCTTCGCTTTTTCCTCCGACCCGCCCCAAAAGAAGATCCGTCGCATACGATCAAGAGCATCAATGACTTTCTCTGGTGCTCTATACAAAGAAAAATAATATGTGGGAAGCGAATTAAGTACTGATTTTATTAGAACCACCCTTCCACCAAAAGAGAGATTCTTGGCTTTCCATATTGACAATCGCTTTCGGAATATTTCCACCACTGGGTCCCAATGTTTGCTTAGATTCATATTAGCCCCTACTTGTAGTCCAAGATACTTAAACGAAAAGGCGCCAACCTTAGATTTCAACATATATGCCATATTTGCAATCTCGACCGGTTCAACCCCAACTCCAAAAACGTGACATTTCTCCATATTTACTTTTAGACCCGACACTAGATAAAAGCAACGTAGTAGTCTTCGCAAATTTTTCGCATTTCCCAACGACCACTCACCTAGGAACACCACATCGTCGGCATACATATGATGCGATAAAACAAGCTTCGAGGTACCACAATGCAAACCATGAAACAATCCGACTTGACATGCTTTCTTCATAAACCCCGGTAGCGCTTCCATAACAAGAACAAAGAAGAAGGTGATATCGGATCACTTTGACGCAAACCACGAGAGCACTTAAACTCCAATGTAGGCGACCCGTTTATGAGGACCGAAGCTCGAGCAATAGCCATAATGGCTGACACCCAATCCCGCCATTTACTAGGGAAATTCATTTGCTCAAGTAGCTTATCCAAGAACGACCAACTCACCGAGTCATAAGCCTTGTCTATATCAACCTTAAATAAAAAGCCGGATCTTTTGAGTTTTCGCATCCATCCCACCATTTCATTCAACAAAAGTGGCCCATCCATGATACTCCTACCCGAAATGAACGCCGATTGTTCCGGCCCCACAAGATTCCTAATTACTTTCTTCAATCGTTCAGCTAGAACCTTCGACACAATCTTATTAATACATCGCACAAGACTTATGGGTCTAAAATCCAAAAACACCATTGGGTCTTTAGTCTTTGGAATCAATGCTAAAAAAGAAGGTGAACAAGTTGTATTCAAGTCTCCATTCCTATGAAAATCCGCAAACAAATTCAAGAAATCCGACTCAAAGCATCCCCAAAACCTCTTCAAGAACTTGAAATTAAAACCGTCCGGGCCGAGTGCCCAATCACCATCAAAATACCAGACCGCCTCCTTAATTTCCATCAATGTGAAAGGACCCACCAAAAAATCAGCCTCCGTGTCTGAGACAGTAGACAGGTTCGGACAGGAAAACACTGGTCTCAATTCCAACGGCTCCAAGAATTTCTCAGAAAAGAAACTAAAGGCTGCATCTTTTATAGCAAAGGGATTATCCACCCAAACCCCCTCTAAAATTAAACCATTTATTCTACTATTCGTCTGGTTCGAGTTAATTACCCCTTCTAAAGCCCATCTAACACCTCGGCCAAAAAACACCCGGCATTCCTCTCGAATAAGCTTTTCAATCTGCACCAGATCTCTATTCTCCGCCACCTTTTTTAGTCTTTCAACCTCCCGTTTTTTATCAGCAATCTCTACCCCCAACTTATCATTCTACGCCCTAACCCAACCTCCAATTTTATTCTTCAAGAATTTTAGTTTCATAGCAAGTTTTAAATCAGATGGTCCCGAAAAGCGAAAGGCTGAACACTGTGACACGACATAATCGTAGAAGCCCAGCATCTCCAACCAGGAATTGAAAAATCTAAATGGAATATGTCCGAAATCCACAGGCGACACCGATAGGACTATGGGGCAGTGATCCGAGGCATATCTCAATAAAGCCGTAACAACCGCCCCAAGCCATTTATCCCAAAACTCCCGAGAAACTAGAACCATATCCAACTTACTTAACTTTTCCACATTATCCAACATATACGTAAATCTATGACCCCCCATATTATACTCATACAGCTCCGATTTCTCAATAAACTTGTTAAACCTGAACGCATCAATTGCCACAAATTCTGAATTTCTTCATTCTGATGGATCCCGGACATCATGAAAGTCACCAACAAACACCCAGAGGCTAACCATCCCGCTTTTTAGCACTTCCAGTTCCTCCAATAAAACCCTACGTGTTGTAGCTTCACTAGACGCGTAAACATTCACCATATTCAGTCTCTCCCCTATTGATACAAAGATCCCAGATACCACCAAGAACTGCCTGTTTTTTACCACGCCAATTTGTTGGAAGACCGCAGGATTCCACATACATAACAACGCACCCGACCTACCCTCCGACCAGACTTGCTCCAATTGATAAATTGAATTGCCCCATACTATACTATAATTAAAAAGAGACTTACATTCTAACTTTGTTTCCTGAACCGCAAGAAATTGGATACCACAGCTTGACTTCAACCCTTTTATCCAAGCTGTCTTCCTTGGATTTCTGACCCAACGAATATTGATTGACAAAATATTCATTGTTCCACTTCATCGACACCATCACTAGAGACCAACACCTCAACTTCCTTTTGAAACCCATCCAATTGAATCCCTACCAACGATCTAGCGCGAACCGTTAGATCCACTTAGACCCCAACGGCATTGTTCAGGTTCGGAGCAGCTGTGTCATTGTGATACCCCGCAATTTCAGGTTCTCAATTCAATCAAAACTCTAGTTATTTGCACCAAGATTTCTTGCATTCTACTTGACTAAAGTTAACTAGATAAGATATACGTGCACACACTAGCCATATATGTATCTATGAGCTATCATAGATTAACAAACATATAATTAAACTTATGAGAGTCTATGAATATTAATCTAAGTATGTACATGAATCTTTTATACTTCTAAATGTGCTTGTATATATATATATATATATGCATATACACTAGGCTTGATAAGAAAAACTATATTTTGTTAAATACCTTCTAGAAGCTAACATACATAATGCATATATAAACACACGCATACATACACCCTCACATACTTGGAAATTTTCTTTTGTCTTTAGTTGCCACCCTAAGCTATCTTAACATACACTAAATGAGAAAACAAACAAGTAAGAGATTAGAGTTACTTGACTAAGCCATACTTTCCTCTTTCACAAGACCACAATCGGCCACATGCGTAGGACTAGGAAGCATTCACTTGTCAATATCATCTCATTCACACTTTACTCTAATTAGGCCTCAACACCTAAGTTTTGACAATATCTTACAAGAACACCACCTAAAACTAGAAACAACCTATCTTGGTTCCATAAATTAGCCGCCACCCACATGTCTACTCTCCCAAGTCACTTTCAAACAAAACACTAACTCACCTATGGATTTCTTGGAACTTGCATCAACAACTAGATATGATCCATCACCATCAAAAACTAAGCTACACTCCTACTCATTTGTCTTATATCGGCTGAAGATCAAGAAGGCACATGCCTTGTGCTTAGTTGTGAACTATCACCAAAGAAGGAAACAAGACAAACATAGAGCTTGATGCACCTAGCTAACCACCTTCTACATATATCCACATCTAGAAATCGGCTCACATAGGGAAGTAACAAGAGATGAGTTGACTTATCAAGCACTTACACCAAAATAAGTAACTTCCAAAGCCTTAACATACTTCTACTCAAGTTAACCCTTTCCTCTTTGTTTTGTCTAACCTATCGCCTAAAGCCCCTAGCTACTAAGCACATGTTTTTCACCAATTAAGGAATAAAACACTTGAACAATACACAAACATGTGCAAAAACAACACCCACTTTTGTGTCCATCCTCTTCCAATCGGCCATGGACAAAGAACACCTCACCACTTACACTAAACTAGTAAGGAACTTTATACATGAGCTTCAATCCATAGAAGTTAGTTTGCCATCCAAACTAGTATAAATAGACCTCACCATTCACTTCATTCCTTGCACCAAATCACATCTCTCTCTCACTCTAAAACTTACGGTCAAAGTAGTCAAGAAAACAAGGATTAGAAGCTTCAATCTATCGGCTCAAGGCTTGGCATAGGAAGCTCTCTAAGTCTAAGGATCACTAGCATTCACAAACACTCAAGGTAAAATCCATCCCACTATAAGCTCTTTTCATTCGATATACCCTCTTGTTGACCCGACCCTCGGCCTTAGAAACATCACACTTTAATCACATAACACCTTATAAAAGAATGAGTTACAGAACAATGCTTGTCGAATATAAATTATATATGCATTGTATTAGTTTTAATGCTTGATCTTAAGATCTTGTCTTAACACTAACAACGATCGACCGTATTATAATCTAGAGTGATCAAGTTGTAGTTTTGAGCCCAAGCATAACTTGGATCACCATACGTCGGTTTGCACAAATACACACTCACTTGGCTTAAGTTCAAAGCTAAGGTTAACAACATAGTGATCCAAGCTTGAATTTGTTACAAACTCACAAATATGTTGTGTGTTTGCTCTACGAGGCTTGGTTAAAGCTTAAAACATATAAGTTTAATTCATATCACTATCGGTTAAGGGTCTATATGAAGCTTCATGATCAGATACCACTAATTAACGTGTGTTATCAAGTTAGAACATGTGTTCACATTAAACTAAGATAAGATTATGTTCTAAACTCATGTTAAGGTGTCTAACTTTATGACAAGAACAAAACAAGGTTCACGTAACACAATAACTAGGTCCACAAGCGTCGGGTAGACAAGTTGTATGATAAAACTTGTGATTTACCATGCTCTATTAAATCATAGGGCAAGTACTGTCCGGACAATAATAGCTACGTAATTCGGCTTCACTAGATCACAAACATTTCTATCAGCTGAGTTTCACTACTCTTTTTTTCAAAAGCATACGTCTCGGAAGGAGACAACTTTCTAAACTTTTTCATAGTCCGGTTTGGGACTACTTTTACACATCCCGGGTTTGGGGTGCTATGATTCACTAGGTGAATCTGCTTTCACAAATTCATGCTTTATGTCCTTGATGAACTAAACCAACTCTATCATTGAAGTCCTTCTAAATACCGAATGAATTACCGGGTGGGCAAGCGGGTTACTAGTTGATAGCGCTATTAGGTCTCACAAACCTCACATCGTGCTGGAGAGCATGGGTGTGAACTATAAGTCAACATATTATCCATTGTTGATAGACAATGATGCAAGGCACTTTGCTCACTATTGTGGGATCTCGTTGTTTAGCAGTTCGGTATTACCGGTTTTAGTTATCATGAGTGGGCTAACTACCCCTGGCATGTGAATTAGCATTTACTCGTCAAAACATGGTCTGAAGGACCTACGTATTTACCAAACTTTGTGAACTCACCAACTTTATGTTGACCCACGATTATTTTACCTTTTTGCAGGACACTAGTTCGAAGCACGAGTAGGGCATGCATCATATGGCATCATGGGGATATGAATAATTATCTGTCTTCGAGTGTTTAATTATCTATTATGATTTCGAACACATTGATTACTCTGACTATTTGAATAACTATTATCTTTAAAATTCGCTTCCGCAACTATTGAAATATTTGAATATCTATGAAACTTGTTTTTCAATAACGACCTAAATGGTTTGGGCATTTAGAGTCGTTCATGTGACTTATGGCTATGGGATCCTGGTATCTCACGTGCCTCGCGGTATAAACCCCGCAGTGGAAATTGAGGGTGTGACAGTCATTACCCACATCTCGCCCATCGTTGGCCACCGAAATCTCTCCCCCATGTTCATATTATCATCTTTATCTGCTTGGATTTCATTCACTAAATTTTCGCTAGAACACCCACCCTAGGTCCCGACTGTTGAAGATCCTCCAAAGCCATAGAACCCATTGAATTGTTGACTGATATATTTAGGTCAGGGAACCCCACTGGTGATGATGATAACTTGCTAATTTTTTCAATGTTTAATTCCTCCTCAGGGCTTCTCATAGACCTATCCCTTTTTCTTGGGCCTAACACTATCCGGAGGCCCAGACTCATTATCTGGACCCATATTATTTTCGCCAGTCAAAAAATTCGGCCCAACTTCACTTTGAATGCCATCTCCTGTACAGTCAGTGCGTAGGTCCCGTCCCCATAATAATTGATCCGAATCCCCACCCAAGCCTGTCCCACCATCATGCACATTCTCATTAGAATCCCCATGCAACGTTTCAACTTCGTTCCTTTCGATCTTCTCAGTTGGCGTTTCGTTTTCACCCGGACATTCCTCCTCCGATGGCATAGGTGACCGGAATTCCCCGTCTTCCATCGCATCCTCACCATTCATAGAATCCCCCGAGCTCACATCCTCGGGATTGATTTCTGACGTGATCTCATCAAGAAACGATTACACATTATCCGACCAGTCCTCAATCACCCAAACCTGAAACTAATGCCTATCCCACACCACTTCAATCTCCTCATTGATTCTCGAAGCCGCATTTACCACAACACTACAATCACCTACTACATTATCCAGTGATTCCCAGGAAAACGATATTCGTTTTGCAACCTTACCAAATTGTTCCCCAATCAAATCATACACTTTGCTATCTCGAAGTTGCAGAGGGACCCCAACAATCTTTAATCTAGCTAATCTTTCCATATCCATGAATTGGCCTTCCCACAAGATTGCAGAGGATAGGACCTGTGCCCACACCGGATTATCACCCCCGATAAACGCCAAGGCCGATCGCTTATCTCTAAACACAACCAGCACCTTTAGTCCCCCAATATAACTCACCGGACACTCCGCCCATCCTTCCACCGATAGCAATGACTTCAACTTCTTTATATCCGATAAACCATTGACCTCTGTAGGGTCAAAGAGGATTGACAAGCCAGTTGCAAACCTTAGTCTTATATCCTATTCTACATTTTGAGAAACTGCTGAAGTGAAAGATATCCAAAAGTTCTGAAGAGTAAAAGCATCAGAAGTTCTGAAGATAAACCAGACAAATATCTGAAGAACAAACTACTAAAGGCAAACTCCTGAAGATCTTTTAGGAAGTATCAGCACTTGTATTAAACCGACCTTAAACTCAGCAGTTTAGTATTATATTAGTTTTGTTAAAGTCTTTGTTGAAGTTTCGATAACTACAGCCTGTTGTAGAAATATCTTTTTACTTTAAGCTTTTGATTTACTTAGTCTGCATGTTATCTTTTCTATAAATAGAGGGATCACTCCACCTATTATAGAATTAGTTCATTCACTCATCAATCTTAAGACTTGAACGTTTTCCTTCATATTACTTTGTAGTTAACCTTTCATATATAGTTGAGAATCATTCTGCATTTACTGTTATATTCATTTACTATTGATTCTCATCTTTAAATTTCCTAGTTCATTCATTGAGGGGGAGTCATAACTCCTGTTAAAAGTAATGCTTTAAATTGAATACTTTAATATTCCGCTGTGCAATTTACTTTGATATATTTATAACACACAAGTGTTCATAAGTAAGAACTGTTAAAGTTGAGCCACTGATCCAACAATTGGTATCAGAGCTCTGGTTTATCTGATCAAATATCAATCTAACAAATTGAGAATCAGAAACAGACTCTTATTGATATTCAATAAAGGATAAAAGTTCACTTTTGTTCATCCATCACTTTGAGAAAAATTTGACAAATCAAAATTCTCAAAAATTGATCCTCATAATATTGGATCTGCCACTAAACCTGCTATGCTGGTTAGAAATGAGTATAATATCTGGCAGAAAAGATTGGCACATACTCTGTCACAGACCAACACTGGTTGTTGGAGATCTGTCATGTATGGACCTCATAAACCAGTAAATGTAAATCTTGAAACTAAGGAAGAAATTCCAAAAGACCCAAAAGAATATACTGATGAAGATTTCCTAAAACTTGAGCTTGATGCTAAGGCATTCTCTATGTTGGCAATGGCTCTCCCAAATGATATCTACTCTGGACTTTTACATTGTGAAAGTGCCAAAGAGCTTTGGGACTACCTAAAAGAACAGTTTCGAGGAATTGAAGAGGTGATTGCCAACACCAGAGAAATTCTTGCTCAACAATATGAAACATTTACTCACATTAATGGAGAAACTTTGACACAACAATTTGAAAGATTTTCCTCATTAATCTCTGAGTTAAAGTTAAATGGTCAGACCAATACAATAGTATCTATGCTTCATAGATTTTTAAGGTCTTTACTAGAAAAATGGGAAACTTACTCAATAGTTCTTAGATCGGGACCAGATTTTAACTCCCTCACTCTTACAAAATTACATGGGAGATTGTTAACTTTTGAAAGAGAAATAAATCAAAAGAAAAGGTTACAAAATTCTGGCAAAACTGCTGATGACTATGTTCCAGGTAGTACAACACTTTTAGGACAAGACTCACCTTCTTGTCCAAATGATTTTGGATCTTTTGACCACATTGACATAACCACTAGGATCTCATCAGAAAGGTCATATCCAGGTTATGACAATGAAGAAGCTAGTCAAACTACTGATAACATGTGTTTTATAATGGATGATTTAAAAAATTTTAGTAGTGATGACTTAGAAGAAATGGATATACTACATCAACTAGCCATGTTAAGCATAAAAACAAATAAATTTTATAAAGGGTCATGAAGGAAATTTCCAGGACTGAACAGTTCTACAAAAGTTGGTTTTGACAAATCTAAACTTAGATGTCATAAGTGTCAAAAGTTGGGACACTTTGCTAGGGATTGTAGAAGCTCTAGCTTTAACCAACCACAGTCTGGAAATCAGTTTAACTCCAGTTATAATAGGAATAATGGAACTCAAGGGAGTGCTCATTTTGTATAGGCACAAGCTCCACAAATTCAATATGTGCCTCAAATACAATATGTTCAGATGCCTACTCAACAACAAGGCCAACAACAAACACCTCCTGTTCCAGCAGCTCAACATCCTCCACAAACTCAACAATCCTCTCAACAAAGTCTTTTTACATCATGGTATGTTGTATGGAGCAGTCTTCATTTTGACACATCTGAATGCAGCCCAGATGCAAACAACAAAGTCTATGACATCAACTGGGGAGAACCTGATAATGGCAGAAATTTTTTGCCTTAATGGCATTTGAGGGATGCACCTCCAAATCTGCCTTGTCTTAGGTATCAAAAGAATCTTTGTTAAAACATTGTTCAACTTCTTGCAAAGAATCTTTTGCTCTCATAAGAGAGACGAATGTGCATCTACATGGCAAAGCAAATGACTCTGAAAGAAAATATACTCAGATAAAATATGATTTAGAAAGAAAATTTGCTGCAAAATCTAAGGAAATTTCTGAATTAACAAATAATGCCATTGAAACTCAAGCACAAATTAAAATCATGATAGAAGACTTAGGAAATGTCAGAAAAGAGCTTGCTGACACCAAGGTTGATTGTTAAAAATGGGTTGAGTCATGTAGAGGTTACCAAATGTTGCTTAACAAACAAACTGCATCAAATGTTAAGTTTGGCATAGGGTACCACCATACTAAAACACCAACTGATTTTACTCCCAAAACTACTGATGATGGGAGTAGAATAGTTGTAAATCAAACTTCTAATATGAAAGAATGCGCATCCTTTCATCAGAACTTTCTCAAAATTGAAAAATAAAGTCCTGCAGAAGTTTTATATACTGACTTTAAGTCACCAGTAGTCTCATCTACATCAGGAGTTGAGAACCTGAAAACTACTGATGACCTAACTCATATCTCTAAAACTGTCAGTAATTTGCCTTCCACATCTCATGATGAATTTAAAAAGAATGATAAGGCAAGAGAATGTGAAATTTGTGGTCTGTTTAACCACAAAACAGAATTTTGTAGATACGGAAAAGGAAATCAGTACAATAAGAAAATCTTACAACTGGTTGTGGGAAAACAAATTAAACAAGATTTTGAAGAAACTTTTTGTCCCAACAAACAACAACCATGTAACACCTTTTCTCAGAAAAAGGATAAATCTCAAAAAAGGCCTTTTTCTCAAAATTCTTCTTCAATAGTTGGACCTAAATCATCAGCAGTCTCACAAACTGTGAAGATTGAAAACCTTACAAATTTGGTAAAACTATTGATGACCAAAGTTGATGGCGGTCCTCAAAAGGATTACGCCATTGGAAATAATCACAAATCCATTGCCAAAAAGACATGGATTTCTAAAAATGGTCCAAAACAAACTGTTCCTGTTCTCAAGAGCAAACCAAAGCCAAACAGGCTTGGGTTGCAAAATCTAACTAATTTGCTATATGGTGCAGAGGGTCTCCAGAGGTTTGAATAGCATTTGGTATGTTGACAGTGGAGGCTCAATGCACATGACAGGATGCAGATACGTGATAAGCAATTTTATCAGTCAAAGAGAAGGATCTGTGTCCTTGGGGAACAATGCCAAGGGATATGTGCTAGGACATGGCAATGTATCATCTGGTAAAATACAGTTTGACAAGGTCAATCTGGTTGAAAACTTGGAATACAACTTGCTGAGTGTATCTCAAATGTGTGACAAGGGATATTCTTCCTTTTTCACCAAAACAGCATGCAAGATCATATCACCAGAAGGCCAAAAGTTAATAGAGAAGATCATTGAAGATCATACTTTGCTGATAGCCAAAAGATGTGGCAATGTTTATGCAGTGGACATTGAAAAAGACAAAGTACTAAACAACACTGCTTGTTTCTTCTCAAGAGCATCAACTTCTGAAACCAATCTCTGGCATAGGAGACTTGGCCATGTGAACTTTAAAACCATAAATAAAGTCACAAAAATGGCCTTGGTCAGAGGTCTACCTTTGAAGGAATACCAATGTAAAGAACACTGTGTTTCCTGTCTTAAAGGTAAACAACATAAGTCCTCCTATAAGTCTATTGAAGAATCAAAAACAACTGCATGTCTTCAACTACTCCATATGGACTTATTAGGACCAGTCAAGATTATGAGCCTTGGTAAGAAGAAGTACTGCTTGGTCATCATTGATGACTACTCAAGATTTACATGGGTCTTCTTCTTATACTCCAAGGATGAGGCAGCTGATATTATCAAGTTCTTCATTCTACAAGTAGAGAAACAATTCTCTCTCTGTGTGTCAAAGTCATCAGGAGTGACAATGGGACAGAGTTCAGGAACAAAACTCTGGATGAATTATGTTTGTCTAAAGGGATTGTTAGACATTTCAGCATTCCCAGAACTCCTGAACAAAATGGTATGGTAGAAAGAAAGAACAGAACATTAATTGAAGCAGCTAGAACCATGTTAGCTGATTCAGGCCTACCATTGTATTTTTGGGCTGAAGTACTCAACACAGCTTGTTATGTTCAAAATAGAGTCCTTGTCAATAAAAGACATTCCAAAACTGCCTATAAAGTTCTTCATGGCATAAAGCCTCTTATCTCCTTTTTCAGGGCTATTGGATGTCAATGTTTCATTCTAAACATCAAAGACTCAATTTCAAAGTTTGCTGCAAAAGTTGATCAAGGTTATTTTCTTGGTTATTCTTCCACTAGAAAAGCCTACAAGGTTTTTAAATCAAGAACCAAGATAGTAGAAGAAACACTGAATGTCAAGTTTAATGACTCAAAATAAACTCTCATTCCAGCACATCCTGCTGAACTCTTTGACCTTGACAGTTTCCATTTCTAACCTGAAAAGACTGTTACATCATCTAAACCCACTTATTATGGTGATCAAGGGTTTTATGATGATAGTCCTCCACCATGGACTCCAAACACAGTCATTAAATCAACTTTCAAACCATCAGAAGTTTTACAAACTTCTACTTCAACAACTGCGGATGAACAAATCCAAACTACTGATTCAGCTCCACAGACTCCTGAACCACAACATACAGTTGAACCAGATATCATCAACCTTAGTGGTTTGTTTGAAGAAGTTCAAGAGCCATCACCAAGTACAGGGCTACAGCAACTAATTGAGCACAGAGATCATCCATTGGATCAAATCATGGGTGATATTGCTTCATGGGTACTTACAAGAAACCAGCTTTCCAACTTCTGCTTTTTCTCAGCATTTATTTCTCAGTTGGAACCTAAGAAATATCAAGAAGCCCTCAAAGATAACAATTGGGTTCAAGCTATGCAAGAAGAATTGCTTCAATTCAAGAAGCAACAGGTCTGGGAAATATGTCCCTTACCTCCAAACAAGCTACCAATTGGCACAAGATGGGTCTTCAGAAACAAACAAGATGAAGTTGGTATTATTATCAAGAACAAGGCAAGACTGGTAGTACAAGGTTATTCACAAGAAGAAGGAATTGACTATGATGAAACCTTTGCTCCAGTTGCAAGGCTTAAAGCCATTAGGTTATTTTTGGCTTATGCAATTTCCAACAAAATTAAAATTTTCAAATGGATGTCAAGAGTGCATTTTTATATGGAAAAATAAAAGAGGAAGTGTATGTTTGTCAACTACCTGGGTTTGAGGATCCTTCTCATCCCAATTGGGTGTACAAACTTGACAAAGCTCTTTATGGGCTAAAGCAAGATCCCAGAGCTTGGTATGAAACACTTTCTACATTTTTACTCAAAAATCACTTCACTAGAGGCTCCATAGATAAAAACACTTTTTATAAAGCATGGTGGAAATCATGTCTTACTTGTTCAAATTTTATGTTGATGACATCATTTTTGGTTCAACAAACACAAAACTGTGTGATGAATTTAAGAAACTCATGCAATCAAAATTTGAGATGAGTACAATGGGAGAACTGCAGTACTTTTTGGGACTGCAGATCAAGCAACAAACAAATGGAACTTTTATACATCAATCTAAATATGTTAAAGAATTACTAAATAAGTTTTCTTTACAAGACAGCAAATCATGTTCCACTCCCATGACACCTTCCACGCAAGTTGAACCAGATGATCAAGGAAAACAGGTTGATCAAACCATGTATAGATGTATGATAGGTTCCCTTCTGTATTTAACTGCTTCTATACCAGATATTATGTTATTGTCACACCCTTAAATTTCCACTACGGGTTTTAGACCGCGAGGCGTGTGACATACCAGGATCCCATAGCCATAAGTCACATGAACAACTCTAAATGCCCAAACCATTTAGTTCGTTATCGAAAACAGGTTTACTAGATAATCATTTATTCAAATAGTTGCGGAAGCGAATTTAAAGATAATAGTTAACCATATACTCTGCGCAAAAAACGCGCTCAAAATCATAATAGATAATTAAAAATTTGAAAGTAGTTAAGTGTTCATATCCCAATGACGCTATATGATGCATGCCCTACACGTGCTCTGAAACTAGTGACCAGGCTTTCTAATCGCGGCACCGGAAGCTAACTACCTGTAAAAGCATGTATATCGTGTGTCAACATAAAGTTGGTGAGTTCACAAAGTAAGGTAGGTAAAAGTGTAGGTTTCCCAAACCAAGAACGTTTATTAGGTTCCCCGAACCCAAAGTTGTAATCATTAACCAAAACCAAGAACCAAGAAACAAGAACCACGAACCACTAGTTTAGCATATGCCAAGGGTAGCTAACCAATTCACGATAACTAAACAATGATATACCGAATTGCTATTTTGTTGGGTCTGCTGACCTGGAGAAGAATAGATGATTGGAAAGCCAAAACATACTACTGACCCTAACATCTGTTGTACCTTAGCAACTGTTGAAACAACTGCTGCTGCAAAAGACTGTTGGATAACAACTGCTAGAGAACAACTGCTGACCAAAGGTCTGACGATGAACAACTGCTGATCAAAGTGCTGAAGACTTAAGGTCTGTTGGAGCCAACAGCACTTTGGCTCCAACAGATGATACAAGACCATCAGAGTTTTCCCAACAGCGGTTTTCCTTTCAGAGTTTTACAATGTAACAGTAGTTTGTATACAACAGATGTTTTATGTTTGTTATTCTGTTAGAGGTCACTGTCTTAGGTGACGTCAGCTTAGATCATCAGTGGTTTAGATTTGTCTATAAATAGAACAGTGCTTGTACTGTTCTATTCATCACTCGAAATATTCTCTCAGACAAACAATCACAGAGTAATCAGGCTGAGGGGGAGTACTTGTACTATTGATTGTAATCATTTGATAAATGAAAGCTTTCGATTGAAAAACAGTTATTCTCTTGTTTTGATTAATAGTTTATTATTCCGCTGCACTTTCCAATTATAATTCACTTCGTTCATTACTTCTTTACTTAAACAATCAAAACAATCAACCTCAGATCCTAAGAATTGGAAGTCAAGGCAAAGGCTTTGGTGTAAAGAAGAAAAGAAAAGTTTGTTCATTTGTTCTATGATTTCTGTGAAAAAAAGAATTATGTTATTAAAAACTGTTTTCTTCTAAAAGCATATGATATCAACAAAGGAACAAGTGTGTGTGATTCTAAGACCACATGCTCAATATGTGGTAAAAAGAATCACAAAACCAAAGAGTGTCTGTATCTCAAAAATTTTGATGTCAAAATACAAGAGTACAAGGCTAAAACTCTTGAAAATCAAGTGGTGAGTACTTCAAAAGGAAAACCCAAACAGACTTTTGCTCCAGTCCAAACATATGTTACCAAAAAACTAGAAACATCTGCTTCCAAGGATGTTCAAGTAACAGATGTTCCACCCACCAACAAGCACCCAAGAGGACATGGACAACCACCTTGTCATAATCTGTCACATGTTTATGAAGAACCCAAGAGGCCTTATAAACTAAGAGTGAACAGAAATCCCTATGGGTACTATCATCTGTCAGGAAATGATCAAACATCTGTTGCACCAATTGTTGATATCCAAGCACTGGCAAATGGTCAGCAACAGTTGTTGAACTTGATTCAAAAACTAGTTCAAACCACTGATCACCTTCCTAAGCTTGAGGCTGAAAAGTTTGTGGACCCATCCAAAGCCAACTTGGCTTTGGACACTCACCAAAACTAATCCATTACTGATGTGCAGGGAGCTTCTGCTTGCTTAGATAGCCTTTGGTATGTAGATATTGGAGGCTCTAGGCACATGACAGGATGTAGAGCCCTTCTTCTGGACTTCTTAGCTCATGGAAGGGGTGATATCCTTTGGTAATGATTCAAAAGGTAAGGTGTTTGGTTCAGGGACTGTTCAGGCTGGGAAACTCAAGTTTGAAAATGTCAATCTTATTGATAATCTTAAATTTAATCTTCTTAGTGTATCACAAATGAGTGACAAAGGTTATAGCTCATTCTTCACTAAGAAAACTTGTAAGATTATTGGGCCAGAAGTGGTGAAACAGATTTACACCATCATTGCTGAGAGCAAAGCGCAACTTGTTGCTCATAGAAGTAGCAATGTGTATGTAGTTGATATGTTGAAGGACAATCCTTTAGCAAATGTCTGTCTGTTTTCTGCTGCCTCTACAAAAGAGACAGAATTGTGACATAGGAGATTGGGTCACACCAACCTTCAAACAATCAACTCACTTTCCAAACAAAGCCTTGTCAGAGGCCTTCCATCAAAAGAATTTAAATGTGATGAGCATTGTGTTTCCTGCTTAAAAGGGAAACAACATAAAAGCTCTTACAAATCCATTGATGAGTCCAAAACAAGCCAATGTCTACAATTGTTGCACATGGACTTGTTTGGCCCAGTTAAAATCATGAGTTTAAGAAGAAAGAGATTTTGTCTTGTCATAGTTGATGATTTTTCTAGGTTTAAATGGACTTACTTTTAACACTCTAAGGATGAGACTGCAGGTATCTTGAAGGACTTTGTCACCAAAGTTGAAAAACAATATGACTTGCCAGTAAAAGTCTTTAGGAGTGACAATGGAACAGAGTTTAAAAATAAGGAGTTGGATGATTTCTGTGTGTCAAAAGGGATTGTGAGGCAGTACAGCATCCCAAGAACACCAGAGCAAAATGAGGTGGTTGAGAGGAAAAATAGAACTCTCATTAAAGCTGCAAGAACCATGCTAGCAGATTCTGGTTTGCCACTGTCCTTTTGGGCAGAAGCTGTAAACACTGCTTGCTATGTTCAAAACAGAGTTTTAATCAACCCAAGACATCAAAAGACTGCTTATGAAATTTTGTTCAAAATCAAACCACTAATTTCATTTTTCAAAATCTTTGGCTGCCCATGTTTCATTTTAAATCTTAAAGATTCCATCTCAAAATTTGCAGCCAAAGTAGATTGTGGATATTTTCTGGGATATTCATCTACTGCCAAGGCCTACAAAGTGTTTAACACAAGGACTAAGACAATAGAAGAAACTCTGAACGTAAAGTTCAATGAACTTTCATCCTTAAAAATCCCAACAAATCCTGCTGAGTTGTTTGATTTAGATAAATTCAAATTTGAAGATATTACTGTCAAAACAAACAGTGCAGGTATTCCACAATCTCCACAACAAGACTACAGAACAGATGTTGTGATTCCAAGTCACTATAAAGTCTATTCTGTATCAGGGGAAACAGCTGTTCAAAACACCTGTCAAAACTCTGCCACAGCTGAGTCAGCCACTGTTGGCCAGTCTTACCCTCAAACCACTGCTTCACCAATTTCATCCACTGCTCAAACATCTATTGATAAAAGTTCAACCTCTATTGACAAAAGTTAGTCCAGTTTCACACCACTTGGACCCATTCCCCCACCTCCATTTCAAACATATGTTGGTACTACAGAAGTGCAAACGGATGTTACATCAACAGAGTCACCAAACCTCTGTCCTTCACCTCAAAATGCCATCAAACCATATCAGGGAGATCTGATCTACCTAAGGGCTCATCCACCAGATCAAATCATTGGCAACATCCGAGAGGGTGTGCTCACAAGAAGCCAATCCTCAAACATCTGTCTTTTTGCAGGCTTTCTATCTCTCACACAACCTGTCAAGTACCAAGAGGCACTAAAAGACAACAGTTAGGTAGAAGACATGCAGGAATAGCTCCTTCAGTTTAAAAGACAACAAGTATGGGAACTTGTACCACTGCCAAAGGATGTTTGTCCAATTGGCACAAAGTGGGTCTTCAAAAACAAAACTGATGAAAGGGGTATAGTTGTCAAGAATAAAGCCAGGCTTGTGGTTCAAGGCTTCAGACAAGAAGAGGGGATAGACTATGATGAAACCTTTGCTCCTGTAGCTAGGCTAGAAGCTATCAGACTCTTCTTAGCCTTTGCTATCAACCACAACATCAAGGTGTATCAGATGGACATCAAATGTGCATTCCTATATGGCAAAATTCAGGAGGAGGTCTATGTATGTCAACCACCTGGTTTTGAAGACACATTCCATCCTGATTATGTATACAAGCTTAACAAAGCTTTGTATGGATTAAAACAAACACCTAGGGCCTGGTATGAAACTCTTTCTACCTTTCTCTTATCTATTGGTTTCACAAGAGGTAAAATTGATAAAACCTTATTTTTAAAATGGAAAGGGAAAGACTTAATGATTGTTCAAATATATGTGGATGACATCATTTTTGGATCCACATGTAACAAAATGTGTGAAGAGTTTAGGGAACTCATGACAGCAGAGTTTGAAATGAGTGCTATGGGTGAACTTCAGTGCTTCCTTGGTCTCCAAGTGAAGCAGCTGCAAAATGGCACATTCATTCATCAAAATAAATATGTAAAAAATTTGTTAACTAGATTTGAGATGAATGACTATAAGCCATGTAGTACACCCATGAGCACAGTCAAGCTACTAACTATTGATGACAAGGATGAACTGGTTGACCAGACACATTACAGATGCATGATTGGGTCTTTATTGTACTTAACTGCATCTAGGCCAGACATTATGTTTGCCACTTGTGTTTGTACAAGATCCTAGGCTTCACCTAGAAAGTCAAACCTTATTGCTGTGAAAAGGATATTCAGATACCTAAAAGGTGCTCCCACACTTGGTATCTGGTATCCTGCTAATGGAAACATTGAGCTTTCAGGTTATTTAGATAGTGATTTTGCTGGCTGCCACACCACAAGGAAGTCTACATCAGGAGGGTGCCAGTTTCTAGGGAATGCCTTAGTCTCATGGCAAAGCAAAAAGCAAGCAGTTGTTTCAACTTCAACAGCAGAGGCTGAATACATTGCTGCTGCAAATTGTACAGCCCAACTCATGTGGCTTCAAAATCAACTGCTGGATTTTGGGATAACTGCACTAAAGACTCCACTCATGTTGGACAGTCAAGCTGCTAAAAATATCATCAAAAATCCAGTCTCTCATTCAACCACAAAGCACATTGACATCAGACATCACTTTGTCAGAGATAGCTATGAAAAAGGTTTGATTTCTCTGCACCATGTTCCAATAGAGGATCAGTTGGCAGATGTGTTGACAAAAGCTTTAGACACATCCACCTTCACAAATCTGATTTCTAGAATTGGTATGCTAAACATGGACTAAACAACAAAAATGTTTTAAATAAAAACATTAAAATGTTTCAGAAAATCAAAATTCATCCTTAAAAATAGCATTTTGGTTGAAAAATCTGTTAAGGCTAAACCAACCACTGTTTCATCCATTCTATCCATTGTTAGTTGAAAAAACTGTTTCAAACATCTGATCAGATAAAACAACCACTGTTTGGTTGAAAAATCTGTTTTAAACCTCTGATCAAATAAAACAACTGTTTCATTTTACATATCTATATATATATATATAATAAAAAAACCCAAGTGTTGTTAGCATCAGCACTTTGGTAAGACAACAGCTGTTTGCATCAGACCTTTGGCAACAGCTGTATACCACCAGATGTTTGGCCATCAGATGTTTGCCACATCAGCGGTTTCACAAGATCCTATAAAAACCCTGTTTTCCCAAAAAAGTTGTTACACTGTCTCATTGTATTCAAAATACTGAAACCGCCTTCTTCAACATCAAACCCTCACTCTAATTCCTTTCATCCTCACACTCGAAATCCATTACAATGGATCTTCAAGCCAAAGCCACCCACAATTATCTCCCATATCTGGTTAAAACAGATGAAAACGTTCCATTCCATACCACCATCGACATCATCCTCAATTCCAAATACCTGACAATCTTAGTTACTGATGCTCCCATCTATCTCGATACCCTCCAAAAATTTTGGTTAAATGCTGAGTTTCTCTTGCAAGAAAAAAAGCCTACAACCATCATATCAAAAATTGGAGAGACAAATGTCGCCATTAGCCCCCAACTGATATCCACAACCTTCTCACTGAATGACTTGTCAGGTAACGACTCTTTTCCTAAGGCTCATCTTCACACAGAGTTTCAGGAAAGAGGTTATGATGCACAAATGACTAGGTCAACTCTTTTCAAAAAGTTTTTCCCACCAGTCATGAAATTTTTCTTTCATACCATTCTTCTCTGTGTCTCTGCTAAGTCCACTTCCTTCAATGAAATCCCATTGAGGATTCAGTACTTGGGATATGCTATGTTGTCAGACTCTGACTTCAATCTATCCCCAGGGCCTGTTTTTGGACTTAGTATCAAATGTGAAGGCCATAAAGTATGAGTCTAATAATGCTTTTTTGATTTACCCAAGAATTTTAAGTGTAATCCTTCAAAAGGTTTTACCTGAAAAAGATTTTAAACAGGGTAAGTCCTTCAATATGAAGAGTCTAACTGATGAAACTTTCACAAGAATGTTGGGTTCAACCACCCAAGAAAAAGTGTCAAAAGTGTCAAAAGTTTCTAAAACACAAACAAAGAGGACTAAGACAACAACTGTTGTCCAAACCTCTGTTGTTGAGCCCACTGCTCCTAGTGATCATGGCACTACATCCAGTGCTGTGAAACCCACACCAACCACCTCCACAAGAAAGCGTCCATCCACAAAAACCACCACTAAACCCAAAAAGGGGTCTCTGGAAGATGAGATACCAGAGGAAAACCCTGTTGTAACACAAAGGCAACAAGAAACCACTGTTGTTACTTCCTCACAACAGATGGATATATCTCAACCTGAGAAAACTCCTCATGAATCCTCACAAAAGGATCATGTTGTAAGCCAAAGGGAATCACATCATGATACATATGAGTCACTTGAACATATGATCATCAGCCCTTCTCCCAGGGCTACTTCTCTTTTCACTCTTCAACCCTCACCATCACATGTCCTTCCAACAATGCAACCATTGTTTAAGGCTATTGATAAAACACAGGACATTCCCAGTTCCTCTCCTTCACCCATCAACGAGAGAATACTTCAACAAGTGACTGGAACTGAGGAAAATCAATCAGCTATCCAACAAACAGATGAGGTTACACCCCTGGAGTTGAATGAAACTCTAGGTGAGTTTTCACGTGAAGCAGCCACTACTGATGTAGAGACCATTGTCTCACAACAGGACAGTGGTTACATAGCTAAGACTTCCTTGAAGGAAACAACTGATGAGGCCACTATAGTGTCCCCAAAATCAGTTGGTAGTCCCCAGAACCAAGACAAAGGGGCATCTGGTTCTCATCCTTTGGACTCACCTCCTAGGACTGAACCAGTTACAACTACCACTGGTAGGAATTTAGATGATCCTATTAATTTAGGTGATGGGTTAAAATACCAAGAATTGATGGCTAGAGTACAATCCATAGAAACCTCTGTTGTTGATATCAAATCAGATATCAGGACAATTTTTGGATCATTGGCTACTCTTACCAAAATTCAACCATCCATAGAAGATATTGCTAGTGAGCTATAGAAATCTGTTTCCCCCATCATCATAGCTCATAGAAAACTAGCAGATCAGACACATGAAACCTACATGGGTCAAATCAGAACTATGGTGGATGCTAGGTACACAGATACCCAAGCTGACATTAAAGCCATTAAAGATCACTTGCTGAAGACCACTGGCTCTGCTCCTACCACAATTATCAGAGATGAAGATGATGATGAATTCACTGCTGATGATGCCAAAAAGGGGGAGAGTGGCAGAGATAGATTGCTAAAGCTAGATCCCTTTGGTTGTCCACCCTCACAAAAGGGTCAATCAAAAGCTGCCAACAAACCAGGGTCTACCCAAACAGCACCACAACAACAACAACCAAATGTTCAAACCTCTGCTGATGCTGAAATTGTCAAAAATAACAAAGCAAAAGAAGTTGACACCTCTGCAAATGTTATTGCTGAAGAGACTGCTGAAGCTAAGCAGAAAAGGCTTGACACATTGGAAGTCAAGGCAGAGGCTTTGGTGCAAAGAAAGAAAGAGCAGCAGCAAGACGTTGAGGATGTGGGTTCCTCTAAAAGGAAGAAGATGCCTGCCAAACATGTCAGACAATCTTCATCTAAAACTGCTGCCAAAACTGCTGCTGCTAAAACAACTGCCACCAAAACCACTGCTGCCACCAAAACCACTGATACCACCACAACATCTGAACCTACAACTACAACCACCAAACTAACCACTGAACCTACTACCACAACCACCAATACACCACCTACAACCACTTTACCACCTAAATCCCAAACATCTGCTGGTTCTACAAAAGTGCCAATAGATGTTAACACAACCACTGCTGTAACACCACCATCCCCAAGAATCTTGTATAGAAGGAAGAGAAAATCAACCTTCGTGGTACAAGATGAAAACATACAAGCATCACCACCTCCTACTTCAACCACCCAACCTACACCTATATCAGCCATCCCACTTTCATCATATTCACCACACACTTCACAATTCACATCTCACAGACCACCACCATCCATCACACCATTGGCTGTTCAGTATCCTCTTGAACTTGATCTACTCAAGGGGAAAATGCAATCCTTCTACAATACTGAACAACCATCTGAAAGATCTTTCCCGTCTCTTCCAAATTTTCCTGTTCCCCTAAACATAGACAAATATCTCAAATACAAGACTGAACAGGCAGATGCAATCATCAAAGAGAAATGTAAGGGGAAAGATGACAGGATTGTGTAGGGCATAAATTCAGTAGAGCTTAGCAAACTGAGAAGGATTGAAGATTTTGCTAAGACCCTGAGCAACTCCATGTCCACCATGCCTCTCAGCAGTGATCTGGAAAGGGTGGTTAGGGAATCTCTTCTTGACCAAATCTTGTCAACCATGCCCTACAAAGCAAACAAGAAACAGTTTGCAGGCTGGACCACTCATGCTCTTAGAGAAGAACTGATAAGAATAGAAGCCATGACCAAGAATCCCCCAGCAAAGGTCTCTGCCCCTGATTTTAGGAAAGGCAGAGATCCAGCCAGAGCTTTGAAGTTCAAGAGAATGAGAGAAGAGATTGTGGCTGCAAAGTATGGGGAGATGAAGTCTGTTGCAAGGTGGGCTGAGCTAAGGCTGGTTGAGACTTACAAGATATTGGAAGAAAATAGAAAGAAAGACCCTACACTGCCTAGAAAACCTGATTACTCTGATGCACCAATGATGAAGAGACCTCAACAGGCCTTTACACTAGACAGCTTACTTGACACTTCTGACCTATCTGTTGCTGCCAGAAGACAGTTCAAGAAACAGAAGGAGATGTCTGAAGAAGACCAGAAGAAGTTTGCTGATACTTTTGTAAAAGAGGGTCTCTTCAATCAAGCACACTATTTATCTGATCCCACATCTAAAGAACTAAGAAGACTTATTGGGAGACCTCCATCACCTAACTCATCAACAATAAATTTGCAGCCTAGCAGATCCTCTGATTCAAAAATTCTAAAATGGAAAGTCAACAAAGACAACCACGAATTGACTCTGCTCAGATTAGAGCTTGAAAGGGATGCAGAAGACTTTTTCTCTATAAGTTTTGAACTACAGTTTAAAGGGCAGATAAGAGAAAGTCTGATGAGAAATAAAGATCAAAATAAAGCTTAGTTTTGGCATCATCTATTCTAGGGGGAGATTGTTGGGTCTGCTGACCTGGAGAAGAACAGATGATTGGAAAGCCAAAACATACTACTTAATTGATCCTTAGAAATAAACAGCATTTACAAGATACTTCCCCCAAAAGACTGTTGGATAACAACTGCTAGAGAACAACTGCTGACCAAAGGTCTGACGAAGAACAATTGCTGATCAAAGTGCTGAAGACTTAAGGTCTGTTGGAGCCAACAGCACTTAGGCTCCAACAGATGATACAAGACCATCAGAGTTTTCCCAACAGCGGTATACCTTTCAGAGTTTTACAATGTAACAGTAGTTTGTATACAACAGATGTTTTATGTTTGTTATTCTGTTAGAGGTCACTGTCTTAGGTGACGTCAGCTTAGATCATTAGTGGTTTAGATTTGTCTATAAATAGAACAGTGCTTGTACTGTTCTATTCATCACTCGAAACATTCTATCAGACAAATAATCACAGAGTGATCAGGCTGAGGGGGAGTACTTGTACTATTGATTGTACTCATTTGATAAATGAAAGCTTTCGATTGAAAAACATTTATTCTCTTGTTTTGATTAATATTTTATTATTCCGTTGCACTTTCCAATTATAATTCACTTCGTTCATTATTTCTTTACTTAAACAATCAAAACAATCAACCTCGGATCCTAACATATTCAAACGATGCACTCGCCCCGCGAGCTGGTTTTTGCCTCCCATCATTGCCTATCAACAATGATAAAGTCTAAGGTCGTAGTTCACACCCGGCTCCCATCACGGTGTGAGGTTTGTCAAACCTAATAGCGCTATCAACTAGTAACCCGCTTGCCATAACCCGACAACTCATTCGGTAAATAGTAGAGGACTTCCGTGATAGAATGCAGTTTAATTCATCAAGGACAAAGAGTGTGAAACTAGCAAAGCCCGACCCACACAAGGAATCATAGCACCCCAAACCCAGGATGTGAAAGTAGTCCCAACCGGACTAGAAAATAGTAGTCCCAAACCGGACTAGAAAATAGTAGTCCCAAATTGGACTAGAAAAGTTAAGTAAGTTGTCTCAAACCCGAGACACATGCTTTTGAGAAAAAAGAGTAGTGAAACTCACCTGATAAAGATGCTTGTGATATAGTGAAGTTGAATTATGTAGCTACTATTGTCTGGACAGTACTTGCCCTATGATTTATTAGAAGCATGGTAAATCACAAGTTTTATCATACAATTCGTCTACCCGACACTTGTGGACTTGGTTATTGAGTTATATGAACCTTGGTTTTGTGATAGATTTAAACACATTATCATGGGTTTAGAACATTATTTTACCTTAGTTAGTGTGAACACATGTTCTAGTTTTGATAACACACGTTAGTTAGTAGTAGCCGATCATAAAGCTTTGTATAGCTCCTTAACCCGATCGTGATCTTAGGTATTACAAAAACCAATTGCCACACATGGTGATTTATGAGATCTTTAGGATATAGAAACATAGTTTCGGCCTCTTTAAGATGTAACAAGGCCGATTTACGTAATGTTAAGACAACGTATTCACTAGTGGAAGATTAAGCAAAAATCTAAGACAATGTGTGTGTCTTCGTGGGTTTAAATTAACTAGGACCGATTAAAGTAAGGTAGACTTAACTAGATCATAGTTTAAAAGCATGGTAACCTTACCTAAAGGTGATCGAAGGTTGGATAGCTTCCAAGACTCCTTAGAAAGCTGGCAAGGCTTTGGCTTGGTTGAGCAAGATCCGAATGATAGAGAGAGTGAAAGAAAGATGTTGGTGTGAAGAATGAGGAATGATCTTGGCTCCCTTTTTATAGTGGATTGTAGGGTAGTCTTAACACCTAGTTTCCTTATGTCCATAAATGTGTAAGTATGTTTATTTAGTGAAAGTTCTTGAACACATGACAAGTCTCCATCATAATGAGTTGGCCGATTAGAGTATAGGTTTTCTAAGTTAGGAATGGTGGACTTAGCTTGTAGGTGATCATGGTTTGCCTTAATGTTTATTCTAGTGAAATGTTTGACAACTAAGATCTAGCTTGCTATGCTTTCTTCCATGCGGCCGATTAGAGGACAAGAGATATAGGACAAATGTCTTACGAAAGTGATGGATCATGCATGCTTCCTCATGTGGCCGATTGAAGCTTCTATTCCCAAGGTATTGTACTTGTAAGTATTGTATGAAAGTGACTAGTCATAGGTGTGTTATGAGATATAGGAATGACAACTAATGATGATGGTGATGCACCTTGTGTGCTTCGGCCGACTTCCTAAGACATGGATTTGTCTTATCCCTTGATAGTGATAGATCATTGGTTACTCTAGTTGTTGATTGGTGCCTCATTTCCAAGGATGTGTTCTTGAATGTTTGGTGAAAGTGACAAGTCATTGAAACTTCTTCCTTGTTGTTTCGGCTAGGTGAAGACAAAGAAGTTCTAGTGTGTAGGGTGATGAGTCATGTCTTGGAGTTAGCTTATGATAGTGACTAGTGAGTGTATGTATGTGAATCATGAGTTGTCATTCTTTTATCCCATGTGCTCCTAGTATTTCGACTAAGCACAAGAGAACAAGAACATTCTCTAGGTAGTTTATAGTCTAGGATAGTGACACATCAATAACTAGGATCTTGGAAAAAGCATGTGTTCTTGATCATGTTGTGTGCATTTTCGTGTATGTATGTATACATATCGGCTTCTAGAAGGTATTTAACAAAATATAGTTTTTCTTATCAAGCCTAGTGTATGTTTGTGTATATACATATATATATATACAAGCACATTTAGAAGTATAAGAGATTCATGTACACACTTAGATTAATATTTATAAACTTTCATAAGTTTAATCATGTGTTTGTCAAGTGATAATACTCATAGATACATATACATCTAGTGTGTGCACGTGTGACTTACCTAGCTAACCTTAGTTAAGTAGAATGCAAGGAATCTAAGTGCAAGTAACTAGAGTTTAGTTATATCAGGAACCTGAATTTGCGGGGTATCACATCATCCCTAAGTTGAAAAGAATTTCGTCTCGAAATTCAGTAAGTAACCTAGTATAGTTGGCGTCAAGTGAGAGAAAATTCTGAAAAATTTTCTGGGTGTCACATCATCCCCAAGTTGAAAAGAATTTCGTCTCGAAATTCAGTTCGAGTTTTTCGATTACGTGCTCTGAGTTCTCCTAAAAGAGAGGTGCCAACGCTGGCGTTGCTTCGATGTCGCTGGCCAGATAAGATTTCCCCCACCAAAACGAGGGACTCCAATCACTATCTCGTGCCAAGGATTTAAGTTCATGGTTGGACAACCCGTCCACGCCCATGAGGATGTCAGAGCTACGAAGGATAGTTAGGATGATAAGATTGATACCTAATAGTTATTTAAACTGTACGGGTTTCTACTTGTAATAGAGCTAGGTAACTTCAATAAGCATACCATCAGCTAGTTCTATGGTGTGTTTGAACTCAACGAGAGTTGGGTCTAACCCTAGGGTTGCACTAAAGTCCAAAGGCACATGCTCAACCAGCATTAGAATCAAATAGGACATTAGTGAGTTATGTACCCGTCACGCGTTGTTGTCATCATTGTCCCCGTTGTTGTTATTGTTGTTACCGTTGAGCTGGGGACAGTCCCTTTTGAAGTGGGTTTCACTCCCACACTGAAAACACCCTTTTCCAGTATTTTGACGACTCTGCTGCCCCTGTTGTGGCTGCTGATTCTTTGGGAATTGAGCTCGACAGTCCTTTGCTGCATGACCAGCTTTTCCGCAACATTCACACTTTCCGTCCTCACATGGACCAGAATGATGATAGTTGAACTGTTCACACTTCGGGTGCCTCCCCTTGTAAGTACCTTGGTTATTGTCAGAAGGGGTTTGGTTGTTGTGGTCGTTTACACCTGACCTCTTCCACTGCTGCTGACTGCCGCCACCACTTGAGACCTTGCCCAAGCCATCTTCCCATTTCTGCTTGTTATCTTTAGTGGTAGACGATGAGGTATTCCGTGGGGGCAAGATTCCTTCTTCCACCTTCTGATCCGTTAACTGGTGGGCTAAGCGAATGACTTGCTGAATGTTATTCAAGTTAGCAGTAGTGACCATTCCTTTAATCTGAGGCACCAAGCCCTTGATGTACAGCTCAATTCGTTTTTAGAGCGGAGTAGAGTAATTAGGGCACATGGTCGCCAGCTCATGCGACCTAGTAGTATAAGTCTCAATCTCCGACCCCACCATCTTCAGGTTGAGGTACTCGGTCTCCAACATCTGAATCTCATCTCGGGGACAATACTCCTCCTTCATGAGTTCCTTGAAATCCGCCCACAGGGTAGTATTGGCCACATCCACTTCTAGCAGTTGCACTTGAGCATTCCACCACGATAAGGCCGCATTCTCAAGCGTAGCCGTGGCATACTTAACCCTCTCAGCTGGCGGGCAATTGCACATAGCAAAGCATGATTCCACCTTCTCGAACCAGTTAAGTAGTCCGACTGCTCCTTTAGATCCTCCAAAGTAATGAGGCTTACAATCCATGAATAACTTGTAGGTACAAGTCGGAGGGTGATGAGCAGGTTGGCCAGCTAGAAAAGCTGCCAAAGCTGCTACAACCCGATCATTGATTAGTGCGCTCAGTTCCTCTTGCATCATACTGATGCTGCCTCTACCATTTCCTCTTCCCGTCATGGCAATTCTACATTTACATTATACTCATGAGAAAACAATAATATGTTCCGCATACTATCGTTCATGCAGTATAAGTAAACTAGAATGTAGCATGGATTATAAAGGCGAGAATAAGATAAAGTAGTAGATTGATATTAATAGTAATAATATAGGACAAATGACTCTCAGTAATTTTCCACTCATTACTCGTAGTGTAGCACCGCACCGTGGGTACTGCGTAGTTCTCCGTCATAGTGGCTATACTGCCTTCAGGGGTTCTCTCCCATGAATCTGACAGTTGGTACCCTCACTAGTACTCTATTGCCGACTTCCCTATCCGTGAAGCTGTTGGAATTTTAGTCCCAATTGATGCGCCACATGGCCTAGATTTCGTCCTTCACTAAGGATGTGCTCAGTATCGGATTTAGTGTTAAAGGATCATATATCTCCTATAATCTGTTAAGTAAGTATACATAGCCCGAAAGCTAGTTGTGCTCTTAAGCTGTGTGTGTAACTAATGCAGTGCTTATGCTATGACAATAATAGACTAGAATGCAATCCTAGTTCACTATAACCAATGGCTCTAATACCAATCTGTCACACCCTCAAATTTCCACTGCGGGGTTTACACCGTGAGGCGTGTGACATACCAGGATCCCATAGCCATAAGTCACATGAACGACTCTAAATGCCCAAACCATTTAGTTCGTTATCGAAAACAGGTTTACTAGATAATCATTTATTCAAATAGTTGCGGAAGCGAATTTAAAGATAATAGTTAACCATATAGTCTGCGCAAAACAACGCGCTCAAAATCATAATAGATAATTAAAAATTCAAAAGTAGTTAAGTGTTCATATCCCAATGACGCTATATGATGCATGCCCTACACGTGCTCTGAAACTAGTGACCAGGCTTTCTAATCGCGGCACCGGAAGCTAACTACCTGTAAAAGCATGTATATCGTGTGTCAACATAAAGTGGCATCCCCAGTTCACACTGAGGATCACCCAAAAACACACCCTCCACAATCACAAAAGCCTACCCAATTCTCTGGGTCATCAAGCATAGACCTGAACCACCTATGCAGCCCAGATGGTCCCCTATACCAGATGGTACACAACCTTATTTCTGATCATCTCAAAGACTTTATGACTGCTATGGAGTTAAAGAACAACACTGAAATTGTGATGATTAACAATGCTATTGACCATAAGCTTGGTGAATTGTCAAGAAAGATGGATGACAACAAAAGAAAATTAGCCCATCTATCTGGTGTAACACCTCCACCTCCATGGTTTCCAGAAGTGGATGAAGCCAAAAAGGGGGAGATGTCAAAGGAACCTGAAATTGTGTCTCGTGAAGCTTCAAAAAGAGCTAGAGAAGCATAAAATCTCAAGGATTCTTAAAAATGAACAAGCATGACCAGACAAGAAAAAGCTCTGAAAGAGAGAGAAGACTGGTATAAAAAACAAGAGAGAGACCTTAGAGAAAAGGCTAAAAAGTCCTCCCAAGACCATAGTGAAGCTACTGCTGACCAAAAGTACTGAAGACAATCCTTCAATAGTTGATGCTGCTCAGATCAACACTTCAGTAGTTGACATTTCCTGCACTGAACCAGAACAACCTTCTAATGCAACAGAAACAAACCAATCTGATATTCCAAAGCCTGCTCCTATTTCTTCTATACCAGTTACAGAAAAAGAATTGACAAAAGAAGAAAGAATAAAAGCTGGAAGAAAGGCAAAGGAAGAAAATGTATGGGCAAGCTTAGAAGAAAGGGATGACATAAGTCTTGATGAAAAGTGCAAAATCTATGAACAAAAGTTGAATGAGTTAGAAGTAGAAGAAAGACTTGTTGAGCAAACTGTCCATGCTGTAGAAGAAGATAAAAGACAACAACTGATTACTTATATCAGCAAAAATAGCAAGACAAGAAAATTCTCACACAAAGGTCTTTCAACTGAAGAACTAACAAGACAGGCAGAGCTTACATTAGAAAGGCTGGCCAAAGATAAAGACAAAGTTCAAAAGAGTCCAAATCATTCAAGAATTGGTAGAGAACAAATATGGTTCAAAGACTCAAATAAGTAGGTGGAAAGAATATGTACTTTATGAGACCTACAAAAGGTTCAAGGCTGACACACTTGCGAATCCGGAGAAATACAAACCCACACAGCCTACTACCAAAAATCCAGGGGAAAACAAAGCAACTAACTTCAAAATGGTTTTACTTGAGAAGAACACCATTGTGGAAGATGATTTCACTGTTGATGAAAAACCTCTGTTGACACACTATAGGGATCCTGCAACATTTGCCTATCAACTGCAACAAACCATCAAAGAACAAAAACATACCAAGGCTGTCACCGAACATCACATGCCTATTTCAGAAGGTGATTTACCTGGTACTGTGCTAGTTGAAAAGAGGAGGAGATCCAATCTGATCAATGCTGAAAAGGAAAAACCTCCAACAGCATACCTATATTCAAACCTTCAAATAGTACCATACAAAGAAGATTTCTTCAAATCCAAATCTCCAATTGTCAAATGGTGCTTCTCCCACAAGTCCAGTTCCGTGATTCTAATAAGAAAAGACTTCTCAACAAAAGTCCTTCATGACTTGACTGAATTGGAAAAATTATCTGATGAAGATCTGATGAACATTCAGGATATAATACCAGAACAAGGACTACTTTTAGAATCAGTGGTCAGAGAACTCAGACATCAAATAGTCAAAGAAATCTGGAGAGTTCTTGACTTAAGGAAGAGAGGATCGTGTAAATAAAGATAGACAAAGGTTTTGGCTTCATCAATCCAGGGAGATTGTAGGGTCAAAGAGGATTGAAATTGCAAACCTTAGTCTTATATCCTCTTCTACATTTTGAGAAACTGCTGAAGTGAAAGATATCCGAAAGTTCTGAAGAGTAAAAGCATCAAAAGTTCTGAAGATAAACCAGACAAATATCTGAAGAACAAACTACTAAAGGCAAACTCCAGAAGATCTTTTAGGAAGTATCAGCACTTGTATTAAACCGACCTTAAACTCAGCAGTTTAGTATTATATTAGTTTTGTTAAAGTCTTTGTTCAAGTTTCGATAACTACAGCCTGTTGTAGAAATATCTTTTTACTTTAAGCTTTTGATTTACTTAGTCTGCATGTTATCTTTTCTATAAATAGAGGGATCACTCCACCTATTATAGAATTAGTTCATTCACTCATCAATCTTAGACTTAAACGTTTTCCTTCATATTACTTTGTAGTTAACCTTTCATATATAGTTGAGAATCATTCTGCATTTACTGTTATATTCATTTACTATTGATTCTCATATTTAAGCTTCCTAGTTCATTGATTGAGGGGGAGTCATAACTCCTGTTAAAAGTGATGCTTTAACTTGAACACTTTAATATTCCGCTGTGCAATTTACTTTGATATATTTATAACACACAAGTGTTCATAAGTAAGAACTGTTAAAGTTGAGCCACTGATCCAACAACCTCCCCAATAACGGACCTCATCATACAATGACTCGGATACAATGCAGCCATGTCTTCAACCTTAACAATCTTTCTGGATGGAGACGGACCACATTTATCACCCGTCACTGCATTTCGAAATGAATACCCATTCACCACCTCAGTGGGTACGTATTGATTATTGACATTATCTTGTTGCCTATTCTCCATGGAAGTCTTAACATTATTATTCGTCCTCTGCTGAGCACCATTATCACCGCCATTATGGTTATCAAACCTCTCATGGTTACGGTTGTACTTCGGTATGAAAACCGAGACCTTAGCCTGATACACTTTCACCATATTCAGACGAACCAACAGCTCCTTGACATCTTGTACCTTCTCATACCTCACAAAGACAAGAAAAAAATTGCCCCTAACGTCCATTTTCTTTGCCACATAGGCATCCTTGATGAACCCGTATGGCTCAAAAACCTTCCATAGTAACGAACTTGACACACCTCCAGGAAGATTAGCCACGAACAGAGTTCTAACTGGCCCCTAGTGTCCTTCAGATCTTCTCTTCTGATAGGAAAATGTCACACCCTCAAATTCCATGTGCGGGGTTTTACCGCGAGGCACGTGACATACCAGGATCCAAGTCAACGGCCATAACGAACGACAACTATATGTGAAAAGGTACGTAAACCAAACCATGCAATAGTTTAAAAACCATGATTCAAAACACAGCGGAAGCAATTTAAGTTTACAGAAACCGAATAGAGATAAAACATGGGTTTAAGTTTTGACATCCAAAACGTGAAACATGAAACATGATCCTAGACGCGAGTGCGACTCCGCGCGCCTAGCCCAACTGCTGCTACCTTAGCGACCTGAGAAAACATGCTAAAACGTCAACATATAATGCTGGTGAGTTCACAGGTTTTTCTTTTTTTCAATAAACGTTTCATTAATCCTTTAAAAACCGTTACCGTTACTATTACTGTTCATACTATGCTTGTGTGTACGCTAGCTAGGCGTCATGTGTGTTACTCATACAGGTGAAACCATTGCTGACTGTGTTGTTACAGTGTGATACCCTTATGTTCCGGACTACCGTCATCACCGGTAGGCCTTGTGTGTTCGAGACAATATGCACCCGCCCGGCCTCCAGCCGTCGAGTGGGGTGTGTCAGGCCTAATAGCGCTATCCACATTTCCCCGCTACATCCCCGTATTAGTGGTTTCTAAGGGACTTTTGATTAACCGTATAGTAATGAAATGTGAGCCACAGTATAACATGAAAATGTGTGTTTATAATGTATAACATGTAAATGTGTGATCAAAATGTATAAGCATGTTTCTCCCCCAAAAACAAAACTAGTAAAGTGTGGGGCCGTGAACTCACCTTAGACTGCTCCTTCCGTTTAAACGTAAATCCGATATGTGTGTGATAGCCTCAACTAATGGTGACCTATCAATGAGTTTAAGTAAGTGCGTTGACTACTAACCCGAAGGTTAACTAGCCCCCGATTGTCTAGATCTTGACTATGTGTGTTTAAAAGTGTATTTAAGTGTTAATCGGGCATACCAGACAGACCCGACATCCTGTTGGTGACCCATTACATCAATTAGTCAAGTACATAAGGTTAACACATAAGTTTCCAGCATAAAACACTTAGTTTGCATCAAAAATCGCATATACGAAGTCGTAAGGTCGAACCGGAAGATTTCTGGGTTTGGTTCGACTCCAAGGGCTTCTGGTTTGACCCATGGTCCCTTGGTTCGACCCTCATGATATACATTCAACCTATTCACAAGTTCATTAGACCTAACACATGTTAACTTGACCCTAACACATGTTTATTCGACCCTAACGTATGTTAATTCAACCCTAACACGTGTTAATTCGACCCCAGGCACACACGTTCGACCCCAGGCCTCCACATTCGACCTATTTGAGCTACATTCGACCCCACGAAGGGTTGAATGAGTTCCACGTTCGACCCTCTGCTGCAAAACTTCATAAAACGCACCAAAACGCATCTAAACAGACCGAAAACATCACGAAACATCACCAATCACAACAGTCAACTATCATTAACATATTCCCACAAAACCCTACCAATTTTATCCCGAAATCCGTCTGTTTTACAAGTTACCCAAAATGGCAAATTAGGGAAATGTCACATCATACGCATGCAATCTTTACCCGATATGGAAACTTATCAAAATTATCTATCAATTAGCTCAATATGCTCAGATTATCATGTGCAAGAAAACCCCCAATCATATCATTATCAATAACATCATGAACAAGCCCTAGATCTACCCAAAATCCCCACAATGAGCAAAACATCATTAATAACCAATTGTAACATATCTCAATCATAAATCATCATCAACAACAGTCCTAGATCATTGTTATAACATCTACACAACAATCAATCATCAAACAATACATAACACAACATAAAACACCATTAACACATGTTAATTTGTATGAAAACTCATTGTTTATGAAAAGGTTTTGTTTAGGAAGATGTTAGAAAGGTTTTTATCCATGAAAACATGTTTGAATCAAATCTGGACCTTTGGGGTTTAATGAAAACGAATCAAAATGCTTTAAAAAGGATTTAGGATGAAGAACACACCTTAGATCTTTGTTTAGAAGAAGTTTGTAGGTTAGATTATGAAAAACAAGAGCAAAAACTCCTTCCCTAGTGATTAAAGTTGCTAGAGAGTGTTTAGAGGCGTTTAGGGTTTGTGAAGTGATGAAAAATGACAAAGTATGGTATTTATACTAAAGCCTCCTTCGACTCCATACCTTGGTCGAATGAGACTATATGTGGTCAAAGGGAGTTGTTGAACATCAGAATGTCTGGTTCGACCCCCTACAGGTCGAACAAAGACTGGGCATTTTCAGTTTTTCCAGTTTTGTCGTTTTAACGCATTTTAACACATCCTAACACATGAACATGCAATCCTAACCTATGTTAAGCATATATAATTGTGGATAATTATCGAAACACCGTTTAAACACGTATTTGCATATTCTACACCATATACAGATCAATTCACGTTTGTTACATAATCTAATTCATGTAATTCACCAACAACGGGACTCATAACGTGTGTGTGTGTGTGTGTGTGTGATTAACCCAATGATCCTCCAAATCATTGAACCCTGGACAATACGTTCTGTGTTCTGACTCAACAGACCTTGTTAAGTATGTTTAATGAATGTTTTTCGCTACGGTAGACTTATGTGTTTGTAAAATGTTGACCTAAACATGCCGGGTGTCACATCATCCCCCTGTTGAAAGAATTTTCGTCCCGAAAATTTCCCGAAGCCAAAGAGAATGAAATGATATAAAGAAAAAAAAATTTCGGTCATCACATCATCCCCCTGTTGAAAGGAATCTCGTCCCGAGATTCACTCAGCTTCAACAGTAATGAGTGCCGACCTCCGTGTGTACCCAAGTAACGTTTTCCCAAAATGCAAACGAAATGAGAGGCATGAACGAAAGGTGATAACAACAGCCGGGGAACCACTTCCCCAAGGTGAGTACAAGACAAAAGACCCCTCCTGATCAAAGGCCTAATGGAGACTACTGTGATGTGTATAAATGACACACCGGTACCGTCCAAGTAGCATCTTCAAAGGACCCACATCAAACCAATGAACGCGAAACGATGACTGTTGGGTCTGCTGACCTGGAGAAGAACAGATGATTGAAAAGCCAAAACATGCTAACAGTTGATCCACACAATAAACAGTCCTTACAACATACTTCTCCTAAAAGACTGCTGACCCTAACAACTGTTCTATCCAAACAACTGCTATAACAACTGCTGATACAAAGGACTGCTGAATAAACACTGATGAAGAACAACTGCTGACCAAAGGTCTGATGAAGAACAACTGCTGATCCAAGTATTGAAGACTAAAGCACTGCTGGAGCCAACAGCACTTAGGCTCCAGCAGAGGATACAAGACCATCAGAGTTTTCCTACAACAGTAGTTTTCCTTCAGTGTTTTCAATGTAACAGTAGTTTGTAATAGGCAGATGTTTTATGTTTGTTATTCTGTTAGAAGTCACTGTCTTAGGTGACGTCAGCCTAGGTCATCAGTGGTTTAGGTTTGTCTATAAATAGAACAGTGCTTGTACTGTTCTATTACATCACACACACAAACATTCTCTCAGACAAACAATTACTGTGTGATCAGGCTGAGAGGGAGTACTTGTATGATTGTAATCTTTCAGATAAATGAAAGCATTCGATCAGAAAACAATTACTCTCATGTTTTGATTAATAGTTTATCATTCCGCTGCTCTTTCCATCTATATTCACATCACTCTTATCATTCTTAGTTAAATACAATCAAAACAAACAAACTCAGATCCTAACAATTGGTATCAGAGCTTGGTCAATTAAATTCGATCTAACAAATCAATTTAATATAAACAGATCAGCTCACAATTATTGATATCGTTTGTCTGTTGGATTGAAAACAGAGTAATAGTTTAATTTCGTTTCAACCGTTTTTAAACAGACTTTGTTTTTTGAAAAATCAGAGAATGGCTTCAATCAATCACGATCCACATAACACTGGCACGAACAACAAGCCACCGATGCTTGTCAGATCTGAATACAATATCTGGCAACGTCGGATGAGCCATGTTCTAGCTCAACAGAACACTGGGTGTTGGAAGTCGGTTATCTTCGGACCACATGTTCCGATGGTGCCGAGTACTGAAGATCCCAAGGTTCAAGAGCCAAAGAAACTTGAAAACTACTCCGACCAGGATTTTCAGAAAATTAAGTTAGATGCTAAGGCCTTCAGTATTGTGGCCATGGCTCTACCCAATGATATATATGCTGGGCTGTTACACTGTAACAGTGCAAAGGAGTTGTGGGATGCACTGAAAGAACAATTTGGTGGGACTGAGGAGGTTATTGAAAACAATCATGAAATACTTAACCAACAATATGAAACATTCAGTCATGTCAAAGGAGAGTCATTAACTCAACAGTTTGAGAGGTTTAATTGTTTAATTAGTGAACTAAAACTGGTTGGTCTTACTTACCCTCATTCAACCCTGAACCATAGGTTTTTAAGATCATTACCAGACAAATGGGACACTATTGCTATTGTGATGAGAAACTCGATTGGATTTAAGGACCTATCACTGACCCAGCTTCATGGTAAGCTCTTGACCTATGAGAGAGAGCTTAACCAGAAAAAGAAGCTCCAGGACTCTGGAAAAGTGTCTGATGATTATGTATTTGGGAATACAGCACTTTTGGGTCATGATGAGGTGCCTGGAAATACTAAGGATCAGAGTTATGATCATTTCATTGACATAACTTCAGGTTTTAACTCAGGTTTTAACTCTGATTCTTATTCACCAAACTATGCCTTCACAGCAAGTGGTGGTGATATCCAGGCATCTGATAACATATCCTTTGAGTATGATGACCTGAAATACTTTGACCCTGATGATTTGGAAGAAATGGACATTATGCACCAATTGGCCCTTCTCAGTGTAAGAACTAACAATTTTTACAAGAAAACTGGGAGAAGGTTTCCAGGGTTAACTGGCAGATCAAAGGTTGGGTTGGATAAATCAAAGATAAAGTGTTACAAATGTCATAGACTTGGTCATTTTGCTAGGGAATGTAGGAGTCAACATAGTACACCTATAATCACCTATCCAAATCAAAGACCTCAGACCAACACTTATCAGAATTCCTATAATACCCCTGGACCAAATGTGCAAAACACTGCTCATTTTGCACAGTCCTCAAACACTGTTCCTGTCCAGTATGTCCAAACCACTGTTCCTCAGATCCACTATGTGCAAACACCTATTGCTCAAGCACCTGTGCAAACGACTGTTGCTTCATCCTCTGCTCCTGCAGAGACCAGTCAACAGAGCTTCTTTACACAAGGCTTTGTTGATTGGAGCAGTCTACCAGATGAGTTAACAGATGAAAATTTTGCATTAGTTGCCAAAGCTGAAAATGAACCAGAAAACTTCTGTTTCATGGCTATGGTTGATGAAGTTGAATCTGAGGAGGTGGTGACTGAATCTGATGTTGTGACTGATGATGTTGTTGATGAAGTTGTTACAGGTGAAAAACCTGAAGAAGAGGTTGTGAATCTCTCAGATCCCTAGGGTGCATCTGTTGATTGTGAGTGCAAGTGTGATTGTGCATTGATGGCTGCTGCTAAGGTATCTCCTCAAATTCTTAAAGATTTGTGTTCTGACAGATGTGTAATTGCATTTGCTAACATCAAAGAGGTGAATGAAAACCTTAGGAAGAAAATTTTAGATGATGAAGTTAAATTTGAAAAACTTTCAAAAGATTTAAAAACAAGTTTAACTAAAAAGGAATCTGAAATAAGCAGCTTAAAACATGAAGCAACCATAACCAAAGACCAGCTCCAAACTATGATAGCAAAATATCAGAGTTGTAGAAGTGAGCTTGAGTCCACCCAAGTTGAATGTGAGAAATGGGTGGAATCATGTAGAGGTTTTGAGATGCTACTCAACAAACAAACCAAAAGTCATGTGAAGTTTGGTTTTGGTTTTGAAACCACTACTCCAGCTTTTGAAAACACTGACAAAAGGAGTCAAAAGTCTGTTGAGATAGTTCCAACAAACCTGCAGGGTCAAGAGATTAAAATCACTGAACCAAATGGTAAGAAAATTGTTCTTGAAAAACCAGAAGGTTCCTCATCATTCACTGAACTTGAAAAGTATGAATTTAAACCTACCTGGTCTGATGAGTGTGATACTCTTGAGAATTTTAAACCTGTTGATTTTAAAACACCTGAAGGAAAGACAGCTCCTCAGGCAAAAGTCATTCCCTTGAAAAACCTTCCAGCAGATGTTCAAATCTCTGCTGAAAAGAAGGCTGAAAAAGGGAAGAAGAAAGAAAAGACTGTCCACTTGTTCTGTGATTTCTGTGAGAAGAAGAATCATGTCACTAAAAACTGTTTTCTTCTAAAAGCATATGACATTAACAAAGGAACAAGTGTATGTGATTCCAAAGCCACATGTTCAATATGTGGGAAAAAGAATCACAAGACCAAAGAGTGCTTGTATCTAAAAAAATTTGACGTAAAAATACAAGAATACAAAGCTAAAACTCTTGCAAATCCTGTGGTTAGTACTTCAAAAGGAAAGCCCAAACAGACTTTCACCCCTGTCCAAACATCTGTTACTAAAAGACTTGAAACATCTGCTTCTAGGGATGTCCAAGTAACAGATGCTCCACCCACAAGCAAATACCCAAGAGGTTATGGACAACCACCATGTCATAGTCTGCCACATGTTTATGAGGAGCCAAAAAGACCCTCTAAACCAAGAGTGAACAGAAATCCATATGGGTATTATCATTTGTCTGGAAGTGATCAAACAATTGTTGCCCCAAGTGTTGACATTCAAGCACTGGCAAATGGTCAGCAGCAGTTGTTGAACTTAATTCAAAAATTAGTTCAAACCACTGATCATCTTCCAAAGCTTGAGTCTGAAAAGTCTGAGGACCCATCCAAAGCCAACTTGGCTTTGGACACTCACCAAAACTAATCCATTACTGATGTGCAGGGAGCTTCTGCTTGTTTAGATAGTCTTTGGTATGTAGATAGTGGAGGCTCCAGGCACATGACAGGATGTAGAGCCCTTCTTCTGGACTTCTTGGCTCATGGAGGGGGTGATATATCCTTTGGTAATGATTCAAAAGGTAAGGTGTTGGGGTCAGGGACTGTATAAGTTGGGAAACTCAAGTTTGAAAATGTCAATCTTATTGATAATCTCAAGTTTAATCTTCTGAGTGTTTCACAAATGAGTGACAGAGGTTATGGCTCATTCCTCACAAAGAAAACTTGCAAGATTATTGGGCCAGAAGTGGTGAAAAAGATTGATACCATCATTGCTGAGAGCAAAGCACAACTTGTTGCTCATAGAAGTGGCAATGTGTATGTTGTTGATATGTTAAAGGACAATCCTATGGCAAATGTCTGTTTGTTTTCTGCTGCCTCTACAAAGGAGACAGAATTGTGGCATAGGAGATTGGGTCACACCAACCTTAACATTATCAACACACTCTCCAAACAAAGCCTTGTCCGAGGTTTACCATCAAAAGAATTCAAATGTGATGAGCATTGTGTTTCTTGTTTAAAAGGGAAACAACATAAAAGCTCTTACAAATCCATTGATGAGTCCAAAACCAGTCAATGTCTACAATTATTGCACATGGACTTGTTTAGCCCTGTTAAAATCATGAGTCTAAGAAGAAAAAGATTTTGTCTTGTCATAGTTGATGATTTTTCTAGGTATACATGGACTTACTTTTTACATTCTAAGGATGAGACTGCAGGTATATTGAAGGACTTTGTCACCAAAGTTGAAAAACAATATGACTTGCCAGTAAAAGTCTACAGGAGTGACAATGGAACAGAGTTTAAAAATAAGGAGTTGGATGATTTCTGTGTGTCAAAAGGGATTGTGAGGCAATACAGCATCCCAAGAACACCAGAACAAAATGGGGTGGTTGAAAGGAAAAATAGAACTCTTATAGAAGCTGCAAGAACCATGCTAGCAGATTCTGGTTTGCCATTGTCCTTCTGGGCAGAAGCTGTAAACACTGCTTGCTATGTTCAAAATAGAGTTTTGATCAACCCCAGACATCAAAAAACTGCTTATGAAATTTTGTTCAAAATCAAACCATTAATTTCATTTTTCAAAATCTTTGGCTGCCCATGTTTCATCTTAAACCTCAAAGATTCCATTTCAAAATTTGCAGCCAAAGTAGATTGTGGTTACTTTCTGGGATATTCTTCTACTGCCAAGGCTTATAAAGTATTTAACACAAAGACCAAGACAATAGAAGAAACTCTGAATGTAAAGTTCAATGAACTTTCATCTCTAAAAATCCCTGCAAATCCTACTGAACTATTTGATTTAGATAAATTCAAATTTGAAGATATCACTGTTAAAACTAACAATGCAGGTATTCCACAGTCTCCACAACAAGATTACAGAACAGATGTTGTGATCCCCAGTCACTACAAAATCTATTCTGCTTCAGAGGAAGCAGCTGTTCAAAACAATTGTCAAAACTCTGCCACAGCTGTGTCAACCACTGTTGGCCAGTCTTATCCTCAAACCACTGTTTCACCTCTCACAACCACTGAACAATCATCTGTTGACAAAAGTCAATCATCTGTTGACAAAAGTCAGTCCAGTTTTACACCACTTGGACCCATTCCTCCATTACCATTCCAAACATCTGATGGCATTACAGAAGTACCAACAGATGTTACACCAACAGAGTCACCAAACCTCTGTCCATCACCTCAAAATGCCATCATACCATATCAGGGAGATCTTATTTACTTAAGAGCTCACCCACCAGACCAGATCATTGGCAACATCAGAGAGGGTGTGCTCACAAGAAGCCAATCCTCCAATATCTGTCTTTTTGCAGGTTTCCTATCTCTCACATAACCTGTCAAGTACCAAGAGGCACTAAAAGACAACAGTTGGGTAGAAGCTATGCAAGAAGAACTCCTTCAATTTAAAAGACAACAAGTACGGGAGCTTGTACCATTACCTAAGGATGTTTGTCCTATAGGAACAAAGTGGGTCTTCAAAAACAAAACTGATGAAAGGGGTATTGTTGTCAAGAATAAAGCCAGGCTTGTGGTTCAAGGCTTCAGACAAGAAGAAGGAATAGATTATGATGAAACTTTTGCTCTTGTAGCAAGACTAGAAGCCATCAGACTATTTTTAGCCTTTGCTGTCAACCACAACATAAAGGTGTATCAGATGGACATCAAATGTGCTTTCCTTTATGGCAAAATTCAGGAGGAAGTCTATGTATGTCAGCCACCTGGTTTTGAAGACACATTCCATCCTGACTATGTCTACAAGCACCAAGGGCCTGGTATGAAACTCTTTCATCATTTCTCTTATCCATTGGCTTCACAAGAGGTAAAATAGACAAAACTTTATTTCTAAAATGGAAAGGGAAAAACTTAATGATTGTTCAAATATATGTGGATGACATCATTTTTGGATCCACATGTAACCAAATGTGTGAAGAGTTCAGAAAACTCATGACAGCAGAGTTTGAGATGAGTGCCATGGGTGAACTTCAGTGTTTCCTTGGTCTTCAAGTGAAACAACTGTAAAATGGCACATTCATTCACCAAAACAAATATGTAAAGAATTTATTAACCAGATTTGAGATGAATGATTGTAAGCCATGTAGTACACCCATGAGTACAGTCAAGCTGCTCACTATTGATGATAAGGATGAACTGGTTGATCAAACACATTATAGATGCATGATTGGGTCTTTACTGTACTTAACTGCATCTAGGCCAGACATTATGTTTGCTACCTGTGTCTGTGCAAGATCCCAGGCTTCACCCAGAAAGTCAAACCTTATTGCTGTAAAAAGGATATTCAGATACCTCAAAGGTGCTCCCACACTTGGTATTTGGTATCCTGCTAATGGAAACATTGAGCTTTCAGGTTATTCAGATAGTGACTTTGCTAGCTGTCACACCACAAGAAAGTCCACATCAGGAGGGTGCCAATTTCTAGGGAATGCCCTAGTTTCCTGGCAAAGCAAAAAGCAGGCAGCTGTTTCAACCTCAACAGCTGAAGCTGAATACATTATATAAGCCCGAAAGTGACTCGAAATATTTTTAAAACGTACAAAAGTGTCGAGATACAAATAATTATTAGTTTAAGGTATTTAAAACATATACTGTTTAAAACAATACATTCTTTTTATCAAAAAAAAAATTAGGGGAAATTTGCGATGTTACAGTCTCCCCTACTTTTGGAAACTTCATCCCGAAGTTATTAAAAAACACAGATTTGAGGTTGATTAGGTAGAAATTAAGGCAGCTGTGGTTTGGGTTAAGGTACGACATGAATTTATACGTAATAGAATAATTTGTTTCGAATAATTTGGATAAGAGGTTTGAGATGTGAGTTTTAAGGATTGGATTAGGTTCGTCTGAAGTAGCAAGAAGCATAAGAATCTAGCAAAATACTAAACTTATGTTTTAGGAATCTTATAAGAAATGCATGAATTGATTGGCTATATGAAAACCAAATGAACTACTAAAACCTTATTAGAATTTCACACTACCTTACCGTACCTGTAAATTCATGATTACGTTCCGGACTGCAATCACCAATTTACCTTACATTAGGGTTTTGTGTCCTTCTATGACTCTAAACACACATGTAAGTAATGCAAAATAACCTTGTTATTGAATCGTTTACAATGTATCCAAAAAATGAGTCCAACTGTTGAGTAGGAAAAAGACTTCTACCAGTCAGTGAGTAAGAACCTCTACCGATTGTTGAGCAGGTGCGATAGCCTCTACCAGTCGTTGAGCAGGTTGTAGGGCCTCTACCGACTGTTGAGCAGGCATGATGACCTCTACCAATCGTTGAGTAGGTTATTTGGTACTCAACTAACTGTTGAGCAAGTACTTCATCCTCTACCAGTTGTTTGATTAAATGTACCAATTATTGCACACATAAATTGCAAATTGATAATATGTACATATAAACAATCAAGTATCAAGCATAGCATGCGAGTTGTAATAGTGTTGTCCTAGACAAGGTTAATGACTCTAGGTGTGTCTATAGCGAATAGTTTATATTCCATGATTTCTATTATCAAATGTTTAAATATGGTAGATAATCGAATCCTCATGTATAACTAAGGATTAAGTTTGATGTAACACGCAATCAAGTTTCAATAGTTTGGTTATCATGGGTAACTAGCTCATTTGTGAGAAGGTGAAGGATATGAATTTAGTTCTTGAGAGGATGATGAAAAATCTTGAAGCAGAATCAAGGTTGTGAGAGATAGTGAATGTGAAGATAGTTGATAAAGAGTTTATTTTATAGTAAGGAGATTATGTAGCAGTGTAAATTTTGGGGTTTGGATCAAAGGTTATAATCAAGTGTATAAGAAAACATGATTGTGGTATATGCCAAATAATGTAAAATTTTGAACAAGTTGAAAATGAGTGAGTGTCGATGGAGAATTTAGAGACTAGATATTATTCCTATAAAAAAATCTTATTTTCAAAATTGGTTTTATACATAAAGAAAAAGTTGTTAAATGGTACAAGCTAAGTGGGCTTGATTAAAATATTCCCGTTAGTTAGAGATTTCAAACATGACATTAGGTTTTGAAGATCAAGGTTCTATTAAGTGATTTTTAATAGTTTAAAGCATTATATAGAAAATTGTTTGTTACGTCAATAAATAAACAATTGAATTTAAGTTCGAGGACATCTTTTGACAAAAATATGTACTTTGTAAAGTTACTAGGTAATGAAAATACAACAGGATTTAGAAATCTTTAGTTTGTGCTAAGGTATGAGGTTATAGTTTTTAAAAATAAGTAACATGTGGAGAAATGAAATAATATGATTTGGGTAGGGTGTTGAATATTTAAAAAGTGCCTAAGATGGTAAGGTGAAGTGTGATTGTGAAATCCATAGATGGTTATGAAATGAGATTGATTTAAGCTGTAAAATTTTGAGATTTTAGAGCTTAGTTTAAGGAAAGTGAGTGTAATCATTTATTCATTAATTAAAACGAATAAACGAAAACGTTGACTTATCAAAACTTCTAGATTCTAATAACATAGTGAAGCCATGCTTTAGCCTATAAGTGAACACTCATCCCGAGAATTCCCAGGTAGGCATCCGGGTCCCTCGTCTGATTGGGATTTATGCGCAATGCCAGTTCTAGACAGAAAACTCAGAATACAGGCGTTCACCCTTCCAGATTGCACGTGTTCGTTATTAAAATTTAGAACTTCGACGAGATCTTCAAGGTGGTTCAGGCTAAACCTGAGGATTTGTCCTACTAGTCTAAGAGTAGATCTTGTGATGGAGAACAATCTTCTTGTCGGGACTAAAGTAGGGATAAGAAGTAGGATGGAGATAGAGAATAGAAACAAGTAGGGTTGCAAGTAAAAGGAGCAAGTACTGATTATAATCCTATGGTTATAGACTAGATTATTTTTCTAATAACCTAATTCCCTATAACCAAGGCTCTGATACCAATCTGTAACACCCCAACCGATGGCGGAAACATCGAGGTGTCACGTATGAATGAGTATACAGTAGCACATGGTATTCAAGTTTTAATTGAAATTTATTTAAAGGAAAAATAACCAAAATTGAAAATACATAACAAGTCTTGAAAGGAATTCTAATACATCAAAAAGCCAAACAAAACATAAACTTCAAATTGTCTCCTCATGCTAACTCTCTAGACTTCAAGCATCATTATTTCCTGTTGAGTTGTAAAAATGGGGGGGGGGTCAACTAGAAGTTGGTGAGAATACATAAGCCATGTCAAGCAATTAAGTTTAAGAATAAAAGTTTAGCAATTCATATGTCTATTGTAAGTTTAAGTCTACATGAATAAACATGAAATGTTGAATCGACATAATCAAACCTCCGACTAGTTTAGGTCCATCCCGTCATCCACGGTTCACCTTAATAATATGTTGGAACGATAACAATCACCCACGCTACCTATGTAGGAGGTACACGTATCCGGGTGGGATTGTCAATCCAATAGATCTATTATTGAGTATCGTCGGCTTGGCCATAGCTAATGATTATGTAATGTTGAAACTCGTTGAAACTGTTGTTGTTGTCTAAATCATGAGGCATTAAAGTTTACAACTAGACATGCATGTAGAATTGCTTAAGTATAATGTTGCAAGTATGAAGAATTGCATAAACATGGTTACGTAAACTCACATTGGCTAAGGTGAATTATCCTCTAAGTGTTGTGAATGTATGCGAGGCGAATCCCAAAGACTCAACAACGTAGCTAGTCCAAATTGAAGAACGAAAAAGAAAGAATATCAAGCTTCCAATTCGCCAATTGCAAGAGCTTATAATCAAAGCTTCAAATGTAGAAGTAATATACTCTAGAAGAAAGGTATGAGGGAGAGTTTAATCGAATTGAAACAATCGATTTAGAGGTGCAAAGTGTAATGGGTCATAGGTGGGTTTTTATACTAGTTTTGGAGTCAATTAGCCATTAAAATTGGTCAACACCATAAAGTAAGGTTTTATGATGAATTGACTATTTGACTAAGACTTTGATTGTTTGACTAAGACTTTGACTGTTTGACTAAGACTTTGACTGTTCAATTTAAGGAATGTGTTAAGTTTATTTTCTTCTGAAATACTACACAAGATGATAGTTGGCTCAGTTGGTTGTCACTGTGTGTTGGTTGGCTGTGGACGCGGGTTCGAGTCCCGGTCCACACAAATCTTTTTTTGGCAATTATTTCCCTAAAACTATATTATTCTAAATTCATAATATGATTATATAAGCCCGAAAGTGACTCGAAATATTTTTAAAACGTACAAAAGTGTCGAGATACAAATAATTATTAGTTTAAGGTATTTAAAACATATATTGTTTAAAACAATACATTCTTTTTATCAAAAAAAAATTAGGGGAAATTCGCGATGTTACAAGTTGCAGCAGCGGCGGTACACTCTCAGACTACTAATGCGATTTCGACGCTAATTCATGACTTATCTTCGGGTAGTGGGAGCCGTCCACCAAAGTTGATGGAAATGGTGGATTACAACCAATGGAAGACCAAGTTCAAGATTCATTTAGAGGGAATGGGAATGGAAGGCACTGAAGCTTCGCAAATGATTGCTAAGGGGTATGTAGCTCCGGTTTTGGAGAATACTGGTGAGCCGATTCCATTAGAAAGTCTAGCTGAGGATGAGAAGAAAAAGTTTGCGGTGGAAAAGAAAGAGTTTTCCCAACTATCCCAGGCCATTAACACTGATCTTTTACATCAGTTCGGGACGTGTACCACTTTGAAGCAATTATGGGATATGTTAAGGAATCGTCACGATGGGAATGAGAAAACAAGGAAGCTTAGAATGGAGGAGTTGAGAAAAGAGTTCGAGAATTTTAGCTATATGGGTAATGAGAGACTAAAGGAGTTAATTCCGAGGTATTGCCATTTGTTGACTAAACTCTCTAGTTATGAGATTAACATACCTATGTCTGAGCTGGTGGATAAGTTCGTTGATGCATTACCACCATACTGAAATCAACACATTGAGGTCCTTAAGGAGAAAGATGCATACCAATATTGGACCATCAATGAATTCATTCAGAAACTTGAGAACAAAGAGATGGAGGAGAAAAGGAAGGTGAAAAGAGCACAAGTTCCTCAGAATCCAGAATTATATCATGGTGGCACATCTTCATCTTTGACTAATTCAAGTTCTAGTACTTCTGTTGCTCCACACATAGCCTGTGTTTCAAACATTGTTGAACCAACCAAAACACCCATAAACTATCTTGCTCAAACCTCATCTTATACACCCCCATCCTACCCTACTACTTATATCCCACCATTTTCACCAATGCAACAAGTTGCATGCTATTCAGCTAGTTTGAACCAACCTCAAAAACAATCCTACATTTCTTAAATGAACCAAACTCAAATGAACCCAAGTCAATCAAACCAAAGCCCAATTGTGTTGGAGACATCAAGCTTGAATAATGTCACTGTTGAAGTTGCACAGCAACATGTAGCCTTGGTTTCTGCTATGGTCGCTTCGTATAATGGGTTAGTAGCTAGTCAAATTGGAATAACAGCTTAACGAGTGAGGACTACGCTCAAATTGACAAGGAGGAGATGGAGCTCATTGACATTCAATGGGCATTTGCTAGTGTCATGAGACGAGCGACTGAGTTTATAGAGAAGACGGGCAGAACTGATCTTTCTACATCTCCCAACACCACATATGGCTTCAACAAAGCCAAAGTCACATGTTTCAACTATGGTAGGAAAGGTCATTTCAAAAGAGAATGCACACAGCCAGCACAACAGGGAAACAGGAATCCTTTCAACACTAATTACCAAAACCGTCAATCTCAAAACCAGGTATCTTATCAAAGCCAAAACAATTCCAACTTTCAACCACAAAATAATTACCAAAACCGCCAAAACACCTCACCAAACAATTCTGTTAGACAAAACACTACACAAAATGAGAATCAAAACCAAACACCACACAATCCAACCAAGACAATCATTCCAATTTCCACACCAAATAGCTAAACCCAACCAGATAACCAGAACCGGGCTTTGGTAATCCAGAAGGATGAGGGATTTGATTGGACTGGTATGCAACTTAGTGTTGAAGAGATCACTACTCGTAATGTGGCGTGTGTTGCCCAGAAGATAGATTTGGAAGAACCGATGTCAGTTGTAGATGATTTGGAGACTGAGACGATATCTGAGGTGAAGATTGAGGAGTTGGTTGAAGAAAATGATGTTTGTGTTGAAACGAAGTCAGGATTGGTTCTTGACTCGGTCACTGATGTTCCCGAACAGTGTGCTTCAGCTTATTCTGACTCGGAGAGCGATTCTGATTCTGAAGCTAGTGTTAACTCACTAGATGATGATATTGATCAACTTCTAGCCGAAGCTGACTTTCTTATGACCCGCAAATCTTGCATGGTGGATGATGCTTTTACCAGAATCGATTATTCTAAATTCTTTGCTGGAAAGGAAGCACATTTTGCATTGATGGCGATGACAGAGCCTCCAAAACAGGTAAGTTCTGAATCTACTTTAGACATGAACAGTGATAAGTATTGTGGTGCATGCGATATATTGACAGAGGATAATAAGCAACTCAGGGTTCAACTTGAGAGTGCTAAGATCAACTGTCAATCATATCGAAAAGAAGCATTTGAATTCAAAAAGTTACTTGATGGTTATAAGAAAGACATTTCTGATCTTAAGAAAACATTATCTTTAAAACAACTGGCCATTAACAATTACATCAATGAATTGGAAGAAACAAAACTTGAAATGGCAACCATCAAGTGCTTTGCTGAGAAAGTCAACAAGAACCTTGAAAGCTACAAACATATTGCATATGTTGTTGACCATATTATTGAGGAACCTTCACAGTCGAGTAGTGCAAACTACAAGGCCGTCCCATCTCCAGTGTTGTTTGAAAATCATACTTTGCATTCAATAACACCGGAGAGTTCAGTTAAGTCTGACTCTACATCAGATGATGAATCTAACACTCCCAGTGTGGGAGAACCTAATTCTGATGTTAGACCTATTTTGGGACTGAATGATGAAGGTGTGATAGCTGTAACTGATGATTCCGACTCTGAGGATGAAAAATCTGAGAAAGTGAGTGATATCCCTGCTGAAAATCACATTATTACCAATGAACCGGTGTCACCTTCTCAGATTATTCATCCAATGGCTAACGCTCATCGAGGGAATCAGTCAGTTAAGCAAGTTGAGAAGAATGAACAAAGTGACAAACCCGTCAAAGTGTTTTATCGTATGGAAGGATCCGATAAGATAATTTCTGACGAGGAATATCCAATTAAGTTTGCCAATTACTCCAAGATTGAGAAAATTTGGCAGGAGAGTACCATTTGGTTCCCAAAACATGAGAGAACAAATGATGTACCTCCAGAGGTTTTAAAGAAAATTTATTTGGATTTTCCAAAAGAACCAAAGGTTCATGTCACAGAGTTTATTAAGCCTAAGGAGAAGGCGAATAGTTTTCTTGAGCCGACTTATTCAAAGGACCCAGCTCCTGAGAGTTTAAGAAGAAGGTGTGTGGATGATCAATATCCTATCACTACTTATGCAAAGTCGAATGCTAAGAACAACTTTGAAGACTACCGTGCGTGTTTTAAGTGTGGGAGAGAGGGCATTTACTTGCTCACTGCCCGTACACAAGGCACAAGAGGCATGAGGTTGAAGTGAAGCAAAAATATCAAAGTCCAGTCGATAATCATTGTTATCCACAAAGACGATTTGTCCCTCAACCAGCACCGTTTTACAACCAAAGCAGATATTTTCAAAAGAGGGATAATCGTCAGATGACATATGATCGTCGTAACCGGATCGCAATGGAAAGGCCTTTTAAGAAAGCAGTGGTGAACACAACTGTTGAAAAACAAAAGGTACCATTAAAACCTGCAGTCAAACCAACAGTTGGGCCTGTCTCTGTTAAATCAGAGAAGGTAACCAAGAAAGTTTCCTTCAAAAACGAAGTAAAGAAACAGACCAAGACTCCAAAATCTCAGATCCGGATCTTGAAACGTTCGGAACAATTCTGGTCACCAGTGGGATCTCAAGGTGCTTCAACTTCAAAAATGAATGATAAATCTGTAAATGAAAAGGATTTAATTGATCAGAAAAAGATCAATTCAAATTCAACTGTTTGTGATAAAGATTCTTTGAAACAAAATGTTCAAAGACCCAAGACCAAGCAGGCTTGGGTCCCCCGAAAAATCTAATCTTTTTACTTGATATGTGCAGGGAGCTTCAGCTGGCCCTGTGAGCAGTCTTTGGATTGTTGATAGTGGAGCTTCTCGTCACATGACAAGGGATTTATCACTGCTGTTCGACATAAGAAATATCAATGGCGGATACGTAGCATTTGCTGGGAACAAAGGAGGATACATTACTATGGAGGGTAGTGTGAGTAATGGTATCGTGAGTTTGAGAAGATATCGTATGTGAAGCAAATAGACTATAATCTGCTCAGTGTCAGTCAAATCTGTGATAAGCAGTTCTCTGTATTCTTTGATGACAAATCTTGCTACATACTCAAGCCAGGTTTCGTACTTCCAAAAGAGTGGGTAATGCTGAAAGCCCCGGGAGTGAACAATCTGTACATTCTTGACATGTCAAAAGCCATGACAACCCAGGGTCAAGTAACGTGTTTCCTCTCCAAGGCTATTGAAAAAGAATCTATCATGTGGCATAGGAGGATGGGACACATTCACCTTAGAAAAATGAATCATCTGGTGAAGAATGAACTTGTCGAAGGCGTGAATGCTAAACATTTCCATTTGAACGACAAATGTGTGAGTTGCAAGAAAGGAAAGCAGCACAAACAATCCCACAAACCAAAGAAAGTCAATTCAGTTGAATTACCGCATGAGCGTTTGCACATGGACCTATTCAGACCGGTCAAGCGTAAAAGTCATGCTGGTGAATTGTACTGTGTTGTGGTTACCGATGACTATTCCAGATTTTCGTGGGTTATGTGCTTGCATCATAAGAGCGACACGTTCAACAATCTGAAGGTTCTGGTCACTCGATTAGAAAATGTCTATGGTCTAAAGATCAAGAGAATTAGGAGTGATAATGGGACGGAGTTCAAGAACGCACAGATGGAGTCTCTTTGTGAAGACAAAGAAATTCATCATGAATACAGTGCTCTGTATACCCCTCGACAGAACGGTGTCGCAGAACGTAAAAACAGGACTCTAATTGAAGCGGCTAGAACAATGCTTGCGGATTCCAATCTTCCAGTAATGTTCTGGAATGAAGCCATTTACGCAGCTTGTTATACTCTCAATCGTGTTTTAACAGTGAAGAAGTTTGGTAAAACTTCTTATGAGCTGTTAAACACACGAAAGCCGAACTTAGAGTATCTAGAACCATTTGGAGCACTGTGTACAATGCTTAATCCATCTGAGAAGTTCGCACCAAAAGCTGAAGAAGGATTCTTTGTTGGATATGCAACCCTGCTTAAACGGGTATTCAACAAACGAACTCGTCAGGTAGAGGAGTGGGCTAACGTTGAAGTTCAGCGGTATACTCAGAATGTACAGGGTCGCGGTCCAGATTGGATTTTGATTACAAAGATTTCTTTAAATCATTCAATCTAGATAGCTTGGTTGAAGAGGCTGTATTTAGATTATATTACGAGTGTGAAAACGCAGTGACAGCACCGTTGGTGCGTCCGATCACCGTAACTCCTCAAACAACTTCTAATGATGCCAATGCTCCTGCAGCTGAAGAAGAAGTGTTCCAGGAAGCTTCCACAACTCTTAATTCATCAGAATCGGAAGATGATGATGATGTCACAAGTGAAGCTGTTCCAGATATTGCTACAGAGACACCTCCAGTGAACCCAAATCCAAATGGTGCTTCATCATCAAACTTGGGTAATGATATGGATTCGACAGAGAATTTGACTACTCAAACGGGAGTGCAAGTACCTGATTATCCGGAATCTCGGATACATCGTATTCACCCGCTTGAGCAGATTATTGGTGATCTTGGTAGCAGTGTTATGACGAGAGGACAACTGAGGAATGCAAACTCACAAGAAAATCTTGGCTCTCTAGCCGTATATGCTAAAATTCAAAAATCAGGTTGCCAGAATGACTGGTCTTTTGCATGTTATGTTTCGCAGGTTGAGCCGCGGACATACAAGGATGCTCTTTTGGATGACGCTTGGGTAGAGGCAATGCAAGAAGAGTTACTGCAATTTCAGAAACTAGGAGTGTGGACACTGACAGATTTACCTCCAGGATGGAAAAAGATTGGAACCAAATGGGTGTTTAAATGTAAAAAGGATGACAGAGGAGTGATTGTTAGAAACAAAGCTCGATTGGTCGTACAAGGCTTTCATCAAGTGGAAGGAATCGATTATAACGAGATTTATGCACCGGTTGCACGCTTAGAAGCTATCCGCATGTTTCTAGCGTTTGCATCATACAAGAAATTCAAGGTGTATCAAATGGACGTTAAAAGCGCGGTTCTTTATGGTGTGGTCAGGGAAGAAGTTTACGTAGGTCAACCACCAGGCTTTGAGGATCCTATCCACCGGGATAAGGTCTACGTTCTAAACAAAGCTCTCTATGGGTTGCACCAGGCTCCACGACAATGGTATGAGGAGCTGAGCACGTATCTTCTATCCAAAGGATTCAAACGAGGTTTGGTAGATTGCACACTGTTCACAAAACGAACAGGAGATGACTTGCTTCTAGTGCAGATTTATGTTGATGACATTATTTTTGGTTCTACTAATGAACTTTTATGCAGAGAATTCAAAAAAGTTATGCAGGAAAAGTTTGAAATGAATGTGATGGGAGAGATGCAGTTTTTCCTAGGCTTGCAGGTGGACCAAAGACCAACGGGGATCTTTATTCACCAAACCAAATACGTATCTGAAGTCTTGAGCCGATTCCAGATGGATGATTCGAAGCCGATGGATACCCCGATACAACCTAATCACGGGATTGGTGTTGACGCTAAGGGGGAGTTGACTGATCCTTTTACATACAGAGTAATCGTCGGATCTCTGATGTACCTCACCGCATCCAGACCAGACATAATGTTCGCCACATGTCTTTGTGCCCGTTATCAATCGAAGCTGAAACAAAGTCATTTAGCAGCTGTCAAACGTATCCTAAGATATCTGAAGGGTTGTCCGTCGAGAGGACTATGGTACCCTAATGATGATAATTTTGACCTAATTGCTTTTAGTGATATAGATTGGGGAGGTTGTGACAAAGACAGCAAGTCCACAACGGTTGGATGTCAGTTTATGGGGAGCAGGCTCGTGACCTGGCAATGCAAGAAACAAACTGCAGTCGCCTTATCAACATGTGAAGCAGAATATGTCTCAGCTTCAAGCTGTTGCTCACAAGTTCTGTGGATACAACAACAGATGGTGGACTACGGTTTTCAATTTCTTAAAACCCCTATTTACTGTGATAAGCCGCAATTGCATTAACAAAAGATTTAGTTAATCACTCGAAAGCTAAGCATATCCGGATCAAATACCATTTTATCCGTGATTGTTATGCAAAAGAGTTGATTGATATGGTCAAAATCCACACTGACTATCAACGTGCAGATCTTTTTACCAAAGCTTTTGATAAATCAAGATTTGAATATCTTTTAAAAGCAAATGGTATAAAAGAAAAACAAGACTGATCATCACCTCGGTTTATCGCTTTTTAGTTTTAGTTTTTACCGTTTTTCAGAAAAATTCAAAAACCCAAAAATATGTTTTTCATTTTTGGGGGAGTTTATTATTTTTAGAAAAACCAAAAACATTGAAAAAGTCAAAAATCCATAAAAATTAGAAAAACCCAAAACGATTTCCAGGAGAAAAAGAGGAAATGATAGTACATCAGTGGGGATCTGACACATGCAAAAGAAGTGCAATGCAATATAAGGCGTGTGTTTGAGTCTGTGTGATGTGTTGATAGGCTTCGTTGACCTATTACTACGTGCCTGATACATACATATCAAATGAATTGTTATGTGGATGAACTCCTCATGGGCATATGGTCTTAATACCGTAATTTCGTTTGATAGGGTATTTGTACAAAATTCGGAGGTTTCGGGTCGTTATGTTATTAGTTATCTGGGGATAGCCTATCTGATCTTCTGCTGTAAGTCATTACGGATCAGACAGGGTATCTTTATAAAAGAGCTGTAAAGCCAAATCCTAAAGTTACCGAATTGAGGAACTTCCAATGTATGACGATAATCAAAGATTATCTAATGCATCGTATCCAATCATTGATGCAAATCATGATTGATATCAGCCCTCAACCTGGTAGAGTGCACAAGTTACTTTGTAGCATTGAGTTGCTGACCTGTACACCTCTGTGCCTCATACCTTGTAAATTACAGATGACGAAAGCATAATCACGCGTTACAATGAGTCTTTGTGCATTTATTCCTTGATACGGGAGTAGGTCGTGTGCGTGGGAACCACAGACAATTGTGTTTATACTATAAATAACAGTATCAGTCTAAAGCACTGCACAACAGTCTGCATGTGAGCTTATGTGGATAACAATATCAGCAGTTGCCAGATCACACATTGTCTTTAATGATAATAAATCAAAAGATCAACGGTGTGATCAGATTTCTCAATAACTGATATGATCCTCTTACCGGAAATCACAAAACATTTATTGCTTTATGTTTACATTTCTGCATTTTACATTTCTCGTCAAAAATACAAAACTCAAAAAGATTTTAGGAGTGTTTTAACAAAAACTTTCAGAAAATCCAAAAGATTTTACATTTCTATATTTTTTTTATAACAGATGGTGGTTGATGGTGATTTTCTGAAACTTGATGGACCATTTGAGTTTTGTCATCTTTAAAAGAGAAATAATGAATGTCAGATGCTTAAAAGTTAAGAAAAATATTGAATGGGACTCGATTTTGAGATTTGGTAAAAAATTCAAAAATTCCAAAATCCATTCGCCCCTTCGATGGGTCGAATGTGGAATTTCGCTGTTACATTCGAACCTTCCAAACGGTCGAATGTGAGTGTTCTTATGTCTGATTGCACATTCGAACCATTTTTCTTCTTTCGAACCTTTAAATAAGGTCGAAAGTGGAAGAATTTTCACATTCGCCCAACTAAAAGGGTCGAATGTGGAGCCTATATCCTATCTGCACCTTCGACTCTCCATTTTAAAAAAATTTCAAATTCTGTGATAACCACCCCTTGTTGCTCGATTGTTTAAAATCATATCGTTGTGATCCTTGTATTCTGCTGATCGTTTTAAGCCCTCATTTGCAAGTATTCATCACGTTTTCATGATAGAATCATTAATTCTGTTTTCGAACCATTGTTTGAATCAAACTATGATCAATGGACTCTAGTAGATATAATTGATGATAGGGATTCAATGTTTAAGTGTTTTAGGGGGAGAGGATATCAAAATCCAGGGTTAATTCACAACAGATTAGTGAATTGATTGATCATAACCTTCAAACCCTAGATTTTAGGGAAAAACACTTAAAAATTGAATAATAATAACAATTGTTTGTTGGAAAAGGTTAATCGAACATGTTAGAAGCTTTTCAAATCAAAATGGCATGTTAAATCATACAAAATCAAAATCTGTTAATTTTGAAGATGAACAGCCATATTCGACCCTTTCAAAAGGGTCGAATGTGACTTTTTGGTCGAATGTAGCTTGTTCAAACGGTCGAAAGTGGATAAAACGGTCGAATGTACATTTTAAAAATTGATTTTTCACATTCGAACCTTATTTCCACATTCGAATTTCTTATTTCTCACATTCGAACCCACGTTTGGTCAAATGTGGAATTACAAAATCAAAAATTTTAAATTTTGAATATTTAGTCCGTTTTTAATGTGTTTTTGTGTTTTGATTTGCAGATTAATCATGTCTGAACCCCAAAGTTCTGATATACCCACAGGTTCATCGGAGAAAGCTGTCGGGAAGAAGCTAGAAAAAGAACTACCGTTCGAAGAGGCACATAACTGCTGTGCTTATCTTGGGGATCTGAAGAAACATACCGAATTCACCAGTATTGTTGATTTTCTGAAAAGGATTCGAGTTGTTGACGCTATTGCTACTCCTGCTATCATTTACAGAGACCATCAAAAGGAGTTCTGGACGAATGAAAGAATGGACTACTGGAATAATGAAACTGCTATTGTGAGTAGGATTCAGGGGGAGCTGGTGATTATATCTGAAGATGACATCAGGAAAGCTTTGAAGTTAAGAGACAGTCCGACAGATCCAAGAGTTTTATCCTGGATAGAACAGAGAAAGTGTTTCTTGAGGATGAAGTACAACGGACCGATAACAGACGGATCGTTACATAAAGGTAAACTGTGCCCACAGTTTAAATACCTAGCTCACGTCATGTTACATGTCTTCGGGTCTGTGAGTGGAGGATACGACGTGATGAGAAAGAGTATTAGCTCTTTAATGGTTGCCCTAATTTTGAATAAACCATTCAACGTATCTGGAATGATACTTGAACACATGCTTGAACCATTGAGAGGCTTGAAGAGTAAGAAGTTCTTATTATATCCAAGATTCCTGCAGATGATTTTCGATCAGAAGTACAAGAAGTTAAGGAAAGATCCTATTCAGATTGTAGTACAGGATCACATGAGTTTGAACACATTGGTGAGAATGAAGGGATACAAAGGTGTACCAATGAATGAAAGACCACCTTTGAAGAACTTGTTTGGTCACCTGATCAATCCAGGTTATGTAGATCCAGGTGTTGATAAAGCCAGGAATGCTAACAGTGATTCTGATGAAGATAATCCATTATGTCTTGTTGATCCTGAAGCCAAAAGAAAAAGGCAAGTTGTTAATGTTGGTGCGAAGAGTAGTAAAGGGAAAGGTAAGGAAAAAGAGGATGATACTGAACCGCCTAAGAAAACATCTCGGAGAAAGAAAAGTGTTGCTAAGAAAGGTATACACTTTGTTGATGAAGAGTCGATGGATTCTAAAGAGACTCAGGAGGAGGAGAGATGGGATTCTGATAATGAGACTGTCAAGACCACTACGCCCAAGGCCACTGTGGCTGGTGAATCTGAGAGTCTGAATCAAACTCTGGAAGAACAAAGGATGAAGAGTCCGGTAGTGATGGACAATATTGATGAAGGTCTTGGTTTGGGATCTGATGATTTTGGTGGATCGCCACAGGCTGGAACTAAACAGAAGAACCCATCATACAAAAAGAAAGCCAAGGCTGTTGTGATTGAAAAGCTGATGAAAAAGAGAGCTAAGGATATTGAAAGCTTAATTACAGGAAAGAAAGTTCCTGTAATGTCTAACTCTAAATCTCCTGTTACATCCCCAGCAGCAAAGAAACAGAAAATATTTGCTGCTGAGCAAAACATTCCAACTGACGATTTTAATGCTGCGTTGGATAGAGTCTTGAATAAGTTCAAGAAAAAGACTCCAGTTGCTGAGGCTTCAACTCCTAAGGTTACTGTATTAGGAGATGTGATGGATGCAGTGAACCAGAAGCTGACTGAAATGATGAAAATCATTAACCAGCAACAAACTGAGATTGAGCAGTTAAGAAAGAATGATAGGAAGATGTTGGATGTAGTTGAATCTTCACAAGAGAGCCAGGAAGAATTAGTAGCTAAAATCAAGTTACTTTAGGAAGAAAATCAGAAGTTGCTATTGCATGAACAGAGAAATACTCGAAGGTATATCACTATGAGACTTGAAAACAAGAAGTTAAAAGAGAACAACAAGAGCATGAAAAATATCATAGATGATTTATATTCGAGAGCTCCTCAATTGAAAGAAGGAGAAGAGGATAAAGAAAGAGAGGAAGAGCTTGTTGATTTCGAAACATCTGAGTCTGATGAAGAAGATGATGAAGAACTTGATCAGGATGCCGGTGATGCTCCTAAGAAAAAGAATGATGATGATAAAGATGATTTAGGTGATAATTCTGGTGATGGTAATAGCTCTGATGATGATGATGATGATAACACTAATCAGTATAAGTGTGAAAAGAGAGGATCAGGAAAAGATGCAGGAGAGTCTATTTCGAAAGCTCCTGGTGGTAATTCTGACGATGATGATATTTTCTGGAACGAGAAGATCAGATCTTTATCTGAGAAAGATAAGAAGTTATATCGCCAGATGTTGACTGATAGAGTCTGGACGATTGAGATGACAGGTAGATTTCCAGAGATATTTGAGTCAGATGATATGAAGTTTGAACTTGAGTACAATGATCCTGATCTGGAAGATGGAGAAGTTTCTGCAGCTGTGTCTAAAGAGATACTTGAAGGACTGGCCAAACAAGTTTGTAAATCTCTTGAAGAGTTGATGAGTGAGAATTACATACCAAACATTCATGAGAAAGAAGCAGGAAATCACTCTGATGATAGAGATACTCCGGTGTTTGAAGATGTTGAAATGGAGGATATTACAAGTGAGGAATATCCAGAATATTTCAAAAATGATAAAGATTCTGGATTTCCTGAATTTTCTGAAGAACTGTTGAACCAGGCTGAGAAACTTGCTCGTGAGAAAAGCAAGAAGTTTGTTGATGAAGTCTTCAAGGACTCAGATTGTCAGAAACCGAATGTTGAACAATCTGACGATCTGAAGAACTTGCTGAGGAAGCTTAAAGAAAAAGAAGCCAACCGTCCAAAGACTGAAATTCAGGGAGGTTTTTACAAGTTCCATAACGAACTGTTTAAAGGTAAAGCTCTCGGATGGAAATATTTGAGACAGCTGAGGTGTGTCGCCATGAAGTGGGAAAAAGGAATTCTGTACTTCAACAGATTCCATGACATAAAGACATTACCTTATTAGGCTGTACGCGATATCTGCAGACACACGATGTCAGGTGCTACAGTAAACAACGATGTTGTTTGTTACTTTGCAGATCGCATGGCGAGAAAAAGTAGAACGAAATGGGAGGTGTTCACCCTGCAGTATCCTAAAAGGATAGTTCACAAGAAGGAGAAAGATCAGATAACGGGGTTGAACAAGGTTACTTTGAAATATAAACCACCGACTGTTCTGAAATATATACCTTTGATGCCTATTCCACAACATTTCTCAAAAGACTTTATGTGGTGGTACTATGACTGGAAGACGGCAGAGGCTATTATTCTATTGAAGGACGGGATGAAAGAGTTCAAGAAGATACATATCTTTGACCCGATGTGGTTGATAAATTGCTCTCATGAGGATATTATCATGTTATACTACAATCCGATTTACTGTGAAGAAAAAGATAGTGAGCAGGCTGCTAAATACCAACGTGTGGTATTCTTATGTTTTGCATGGGATGTTAACGCGGGTTGTGATTATGATAAAAAGTTGGGGAAGTTTGTTCAGGTTCAAAAGACTGAAAAGAAGAAACCGAAGCAAACTCATGAACCAGTTATAACTAAAGAGCAAAAGAAGTTACTACACATCAAGCTGATGAACAAGAGATTGGATGAAGAGAGAAGGCTGAAGAAATTCAAGCAATAGTCGAGAGGGAGTTTGTAGATACACGTAATGCGACTAATGCTATTGAATTGCGAATTCTATTATGTTTTGTCATTATCGGATGGTCGAAGGTGGAGTCTTAATGGTCGAATGTAGATATGAAGGTCGAAGGGAGAGCTCAAGAGGTCGAAGGAAGTTTGTGTTTATGTATTGTGTTGATTCGCCCTAATTGTTTAGTCGAACCTGCACATTCGCCCATTCGATTAGTCGAATATGCAGGTCTATATAAAGGCTGAATCATTTTGTAACTTTAACTTTTGGTCATTTTTGTTTCCCTCTTTGAGTGTGTTCTCTCCCTAGGGTGTCTTTGAGTCTGATATTGTTATCTATCATTGTAAACATCATTTTGTAACAATTATCAAGTTGATTATTAATGAAATGAAAGCTTTGAATGAGATTTGTTTGTTTTGTTGATTATATTATCATTTCGTAATCAATTCAGGGATTTCGCACTTGATTTGATAGACTTGTTTGATAATCCGATCCTTCACATACACACCGAAACCCCGACAAGGTTAGTACGTTTACCAAATGACACAACTCGTAAATATGTGTGACCGTCTAATGTGTGTGATACTCGGCTATAGACTAGACTCTACATGCAGTCCTAGTTCAATATAACCATTGGCTCTGATACCAATCTGTCACACCCTCAAATTCCAAGTGCGGGGTTTTACCGCGAGGCGCGTGACATACCAGGATCCAAGTCAATGGTCACAACGAACGACAACTATATGTGAAAAGGTACGTAAACCAAACCATGCAATAGTTTAAAAACCATGATTCAAAACACAGCGGAAGCAATTTAAGTTTACAAAAACCAAATAAAGATAAAACATGGGTTTAAGTTTCGACATCCAAAACGTGAAACATGAAACATGATCCTAGACGCGAGTGCGACTCCGTGCGCCTAGCCCAACTGTTGCTACCTTTGCGACCTCAGAAAACATGCTAAAAACGTCAACATATAATGCTGGTGAGTTCACAGGTTTTTCTTTTTTTTTTCAATAAACGTTTCGTTAATCCTTTAAAAACCGTTACCGTTACTTTTCATACTATGCTTGTGTGTATGCTAGCTAGGCGTCATGTGTGTTACTCATACGGGTGAAACCATTGCTGACTGTTTTGTTACTGTGTGATACCCTTATGTTCTGGACTACCGTCATGACCGATAGGCCTTGTGTGTTCGAGACAATATGCACCCGCCTAGCCTCCAGCCGTCGAGTGGAGTTTGTCAGGCCAAATAGCGCTATCCACATTTCTCCGCTACATCCCTGTATTAGTGGTTTCTAAGAGACTTTTGATGAACCGTATAGTAATGAAATGTGAGCCATAGTATAACATGAAAATGTGTGTTTAAAATGTATAACAAGTAAATGTGTGATCAAAATGTATAAGCATGTTTCTCCCCCGAAAACAAAACTAGTAAAGTGTGGGGCCGTGAACTCACCTTAGACTGCTCCTTCCGTTTAAACGATCCGATATGTGTGTGATAGCCCCAACTAATGGCGACCTATCAATGAGTTTAAGTAAGTGTGTTGACTACTAACCCGAAGGTTAACTAGTCCCTGATTGTCCAGATCTTGACTATGTGCGTTTAAAAGTGTGTTTAAACTTTAACCGGACGTACCAGACAGACCCAACATCCTGTTGGTGACCCATTACATCAATTAGTCAAGTACATAAGGTTAACACATAAGTTTCCAGCATAAAACACTTAGTTTGCATCAAAAATCGCATATACGAAGTCGTAAGGTCGAACCGGAAGATTTCTGGGTTTGGTTCGACCCCAAAGGCTTCTGGTTCGACCCATGGTCCCTTGGTTCGACCCTCATGATGTCCATTCAACCTATTCACAAGTTCATTCGACCTAACACATGTTTACTTGACCCGAACACATGTTTATTCGACCCTAACGTATGTTAATTCAACCCTAACACGTGTTAATTCGACCCCAGGCATGCACATTCGACCCCAGGCCTCCACATTCGACCTATTTGAGCTACATTCGACCCATTTGAGCTACATTCAACCCCACGAAGGGTCGAATGAGTTCCACGTTCGACCCTCTGCTGCAAAACTTCATAAAACGCATCTAAACGGTCCGAAAACATCACGAAGCATCACCAATCACAGCAGTCAACTATCATTAACATATTCCCACAAAACCCTATCAATTTTATCCCGAAATCCGTCCATTTTACAAGTTACCCAAAATGGCAAATTATGGAAATGTCACATCATACGCATGCAATCTTTACTCGATATGGAAACTTATCAAAATTATCTATCAATTAGCTTATTATGCTCAGATTATCATGTGCAAGAAAACCCCCAATCATATCATTATCAATAACATCATGAACAAGCCCTAGATCTACCTAAAATCCCTAAAATAAGCAAAACATCATCAATAACCAATTGTAACCTATCTCAATTATAAATCATCAACAACAACAGTCCTAGATCATTGTTATAACATCTACACAGCAATCAATCATCAAACAATACATAACACAACATAAAACACCATTAACACATGTTAATTTGTATGAAAACTCATTGTTTATGAAAAGGTTTTGTTTAGAAAGATGTTAGAAATGTTTTTATCCATGAAAACATGTTTGAATCAGATCTGGACCTTTGGGGTTTATTGAAAACGAATCAAAATTCTTTAAAAAGGATTTAGGATGAAGAACACACCTTAGATCTTTGTTTAGAAGATGTTTGTAGGTTAGATTATGAAAAACAAGAGCAAAAACTCCTTCCCTAGTGATTAAAGTTGCTAGAGAGTGTTTAGAGACGTTTAGAGTTTGTGAAATGATGAAAAATGACAAAGTATGGTATTTATACTAAAGCCTCATTCGACCCCATACCTTGGTCAAATGAGACTATATGTGGTCGAAGGGAGTAGTTGAACATCAGAATGTCTGGTTCGACCCCCATACAGGTCGAACCAAGACTGGGCATTTTCAGTTTTTCCAGTTTTGTCGTTTTAACGCATTTTAACACATCCTAACACATGAACATGCAATCCTAACCTATGTTAAGCATATATAATCGTGGATAATTATCTAAACACCGTTTAAACACGTATTTGCATATTCTACACCATATACAGATCAATTCACGTTTGTTACTTAATCTAATTCATGTAATTCACCAACAACGGGACTCATAACGTGTGTGTGTGTGTGTGTGATTAACCCAATTATACTCCAAATCATTGAACCCTGGACAATACATTCTGTGTTCTGACTCAACAGACCTTGTTAAGTATGTTTAATGAATGTTTTTCGCTAAGGTAGACTTATGTGTTTGTAAAATGTTGACCTAAACATGCCGGGTGTCACAGAAAAGTCCTCTCGTCTCCCTCTCATGTTTCTACTAGGTTTTTAGTGTTCAATAATGTTAAAAAATGTTTTTCTAACTATTAAGGGTAGTTTTCTCATTTCACGAACTTAAGATAGAAAACTAACCATCATCCATTTCATGGACTATTCGTATAACAACCGAGCAAACCACATAAACACACGAATGTAATTTCTAAAAGATATAGACTAAAAATGATACTTTGATAAACCACATGGATTATCGTGTTAAGTTACAAATAACACAGTCGTTTGGGTTGGTGGCCCAATGATAGAAGCAAAGCTTCTAGGAACACCTAAGGGGAGGTCATAGATTCAAGTCTCACAAGGAGTAAAAATTTGTCGTTAAAAAAAAGTTACAAATAACACAGTTTAGAAGGTGTTTTAGAGGGTGTTTGGGATTGAGTTTCAAAACAACTTATTGACTTATTGGCTTTTCCAAAAAGCCAATAAGTCAATAAGCTGTTTGTGTAACCGAAAAGCACTTTCTGTTTTGACTTTTGGCTTTTGGCTTTTAAGGGTGGAAAAACTGTTTTTGAAAAGTTAGAAATCCTGGATTTTGGCTTTTGACTTTTGAAAAAAAATTACAAATCTACCACCCATACAACAAATATTCACAATAAGTTAAGCGAAACACTTAAAAAGCGCAATCTATTGACTTTTTGACGTTTTTCATCCCAAAAACTAATTTAAACAAGCTAATCCAAACACTTTTTATAAAACTCATTTTCAAAAAGCTATAAGCCAATAAACATTTTGATCAAAAGCATTTTTGCATCTCCAAACTCAATCTCAAACACCCTCCTAATATTTGAGATTGTGAAAGTTATAAAATACAGAAGCGCGGGAAGGGAAGGGAAGGGAAGGGAAGGCTTTCAGTGTAGAGAGATGGCGGACAATCTAGAAATGGAGAAGGCAAGATTAATAAGTTTGGCTATAGAATTCGGATTCGACGATAAATCTGCTCGAGTCTGCTTAGATCGTCTTGTTCATCTCTATGGTATATATACCCCCATTTTATTTATTTATTTATTTATTTTTTACTTAAAACCCTAGAAATGGATTACATTGCTCGATTCCTATAGTAGATTCTTCTGTTTGCAGGATTTTGTGTTAGGTTATTAATTTATGTACCACAGAATAATTTTTTGACTGTTAATTTTAATGCTAGGTTTGTAAGTTGTAACTGCTGTAGATACACTAGTGATGCTGTACTTTGTCGGTTGTCACGTCAGTCATTTTTGTGTCAGTGTACCATATCATACGGGCTAGTACGCCCCATATAAAAACATTATGGTCTGTATGGTGTACTATGCTAACACGCACGCAGTGGCAAACTCAAGATTTATTTTAAGACGGCCTATCGGGGGATTAAGTACTAACCAAACTTTGAAAAGGGGGCGATCAGTATTTTTGCCTAGAAAAGAGGCTAATTTTTATCACGGAGTGGCTGCCCCTAACTTTAGAGTAGGTCCTCCACATGTTATACGGCCCGTTTGACCATTTTCTCCACGCCATACAAACCAGTTTGTATGACCTGTCAAGGAGTCTGTGTAGTGTGTCAGTGGTGTTTCTCTAGAGTTTAGACCCAACATATATTGTCTGTGTGTAAGAATGTTCCTTCGGTTTGTATGTTCCTCTTTGTTCTTACTGAAGAGAAAGAGTTGTTGATCTTAAATTTCTTGGCAAAAAGAGATCAAGTATGACTGGGCTTTTAAGTATGTGCACGTAGTTTATAGTAAAATGGATTTATATTCTAAATTGTTGGTGTAGGTGATGATGGGTCAGACTTTATCACTGTGGAGCATTGTGGTGATGATTTTCTTGCTTCACTTGCTGAAACTATGCAAGATACTGAGGATTGGGATGATTTACAAACTTTGGAGACAGAAGCTTGTGGGACCCTGGCCGACATGTTTAACAAGGACTCAGTGAAGTATAATGCAATTGATGATGATGATATTGAGGAACCTTTTGTCCATATAGTAAAGGACTCACCTGAAGAAGTTCAGAAACATCAAAACTTTATGCATTTGGATTCTACAAGTGAAGATGATGACCCTGACTTTGTTATCTCAAGCAAGAAGGCCGTAAAAGCCACACACTCTGCGTCTCGTTATAATAACAATAAGACGCATCCACATTTAGAGGAAAACACTTTGAAAAATAAGGTGAAAGATACTAGTTTACCGTACTCTTTAATCATTTTATGTATCGTTAACACCTCTTTTACTGTTACATTTTATTGGGGTCATGTAAAAGAATACCCTTATGTGTATTATTATTTGATTATTTTGACTTGAAGTCGCGACAATCAGTTTATAATGTTCGGATGAACAGATATTGCTTTTGGTTGTGTGATTATTTTAGGTTAAACATGCAGTTTCACACCAGCTGCAAAAAAACACATTATACTGATTTACCAATTGTTTTAACTAATTTCAGAGACCTGTTTATCAATTCATTAAATAATTTCACAGAAATGTCTTTTTTGGTCACATTGTTTGTTTGCCAATTCCTTAAATAATTAGAATTTGCCAAACATTTAAACATTTAATTACCTATTTTTTCTTTACAACTTAAAAGAGAACACAGCCAAACACTTAAACATAATCGCTTTTAAATCCATATTCAAACACTCCATTAGTTTGAAGTGAATTACTTACAACTATTCTTTTAACAAAGAGTTAAAGATGTGATCTGGGAGGGATTCATGAACAAAATATCTAAAATATTACTGTAACTAACTTTTCCTAAAATATGTAGCTTTGTAGGGAAAAAACGTCTACTATTTAGGTGCATGGACATTAATTTGTTTGTTATTTGTTGTAGGATGGCAAGATCAAAACAACACAAACGTCAGTTTTATCATTTTTTGGTAAGACTAGCGAAACGCCTTTAAATGATGAAACCAGAACTGGAACCGGAACTCTTAGCTATGAAGAGTTGAAGTCATTAGATGATCTTGAACTGGCAAACGTTGTGATATTCGGTAATAAGACATTCCGTCCCTTACAACATCAGGCTTGTAAAGCTTTTGTGGAGAAACGTGATTGCTTCATTCTTATGCCCACCGGTGGTGGTAAAAGTCTATGTTACCAGGTTATTGTTTATATACTTGCCTATTTTTGTATTCGATAGTTCTATAATGTTATTTCATTTAAGTCATCAGCAAATTTATAAATTACACCCAAAATTTGTATCGTGCAGCTACCAGCAACAATGCAGCCAGGTGTTACCATTGTTATCTCCCCTCTACTGTCTCTCATCCAGGACCAAATAATCACTTTAAACCTCAAGTTTGGAGTACCATCAACCTTTTTAAATTCACAACAGACTACTTCCCAAGCATCTGTTGTACTCGAAGAGTTAAGGTAAGGCCTTTATTTTTTGTCAAGTTTGAGTTTGTTTTCTGTCATTGAAACTATATATTCAAATTAGAGACAAAAAATTGGTTTTCAAGTGGTTAGTTACTACTTATTTTTATTGCTATCCTTGGATAGATTTATATTCTACAGTTTATAAATAGTAAACACCATACGGTTCTTTCATGTTTTAGGAGAGAAAGACCATCATGCAAACTTTTGTATGTTACTCCTGAAAGGATTGCTGGTAACCTCTCATTTCAAGACACCTTAAAATCATTACACCGCAAGGTTTGTTTCTTGATTTGTACACGATTTGAAAAAACAAAGAGAAATTCAAATGATGTTGTTAAACATTGTTACAGGGACAACTAGCTGGATTTGTCGTCGATGAGGCACATTGTGTGAGGTACATCCCTGTTTATGTTATACCTCTTCTTCTGAGCCTTTGACTAATTGATTGGTTATATATGCTTTTCTTTTTCTTTTCGGAAAGCATACATACGTATAAACATGAAATATCTCATGTTTGTTCATCAGCCAATGGGGACATGACTTCCGTCCGGATTATAGAGTATTGGGGTGTCTTAAGCAGAATTTTCCAGATGTTCCGGTAATGGCGTTGACGGCTACTGCGACTGAGGCAGTTCGTAAGGTACTATTGCTCATTTGGCTTTATGCTTTTAGAGGTGGCAATTATCTCTTCTCTATTTTTATTTTTTACCTTATTAAGGAGGAGAGATGGCTACAAAGGTAATTTTACACTAATTTTAAGATGGGAGTTAGAAAGGCTCTTCACAAATGAGTAACATTGCCATTTTCTTTCATTTATACCCCTTGTGTACAACATGTAAAGCCTATTGTATATATAAGTAATACACATCTTTATCCCCCTCCATATGTAACCCCTCCTTAAATTCACAATAATAAAAGAGAAATACAACCTCTTCATCAATTTCATTTAACACAATATAAATCTATATTATATTATATATATATATATTACATTATTAAAGAAATTGAATGGCTAGTTTTGCAATTCTATTTAAAGTGATTTTGTGGTTTACATTAATTGTATTTGACTACAGTTATCTAACAATCTACTATTTAGCCATTCATAGCATATTAAGATTTTTTTTTTTTTTTTTTTTGTGTTTGTCATGTCATGCATAGGATGAGCATTGTTTTGTTTTGTTTTGTTTTGGCTAAACAAAAACACAGATGGAGCATGCAAATTTCCCTTAGTAACAACGCACATCTCTTATTTTGTTACTTTTATGTCAATTCTTGGTTTACACTTGCTCTTTATCTCTTAATGTATTAGTTGTTTTAACAAATTGCAATTAAAAATAAATTACGTGAAACCCGTCAAGAAGCATACACACACAAAAAAGTACCCGCAGCAACGCGTGGGTATTCCCACTAGTGTTTACTTAAGAATGGATAAATTTGGGTTGTGCTTCGCCCAAAGTATACAATCTTCTGTCTTGTTTTATTCGAAGATTTATATTATTATTGTAGTAGTTTTGCTTTTAAATCATAAGTAACGCATTAATTCATGTACAATGGACAAAAAAGTGTATGTGGAGCCTTGCCCATTAAGACATATACTAAAATATGATCTGTTTGTTTTGACCCGTCACTCAACCTACACATTTTGCCACCTTTATGTGTTGTTATGTGCAACACTGATGTTTCAGTATGTCTGACAATTTTATGCAGGACATTTTGAAAGCTTTAAGAATCCCGCATGCTCTTGTTCTAGAAACAAGCTTCGATAGACCAAATTTAAAGTATGAAGTGATTGAGAAAAGCAAAGAACCATTAAAACAGCTTGGAAAGCTACTGTCTGATCGGTTCAAAAATTCATCTGGGATCATATACTGTCTTTCAAAAAACGAGTGTGTGGAAGTTTCTAAGTTTCTAAACGAGAAATGCAAGATTAAAACAGTGTATTATCATGCTGGTTTGTCTGCTCGTCAGAGGATGACGGTCCAGCAGAAATGGCATTCAGGGGAGGTGCATGTGGTGTGTGCCACTATCGCCTTTGGTATGGGAATAGACAAGCCTGATGTTGTAAGTCTACACTTTTCTATTAAATTTACCAAATATACGTAACATCATTTCCATATCACAAAGAAACATAGGGGTTGTTCAAACTTTTGTTATGAAACTAACTATTCTGTTATTGTAACTTAATAAAGTGGATTTTGTTATCTGATTGTTTAGGGGTTTGATACGCAGTAATCGGTCTCTTACATTTCATAGCATAATTGATTATTTAAGAAATATGATGGTTACTTGTTTATCTCCCTATTTTCACCAACATGTTTATTGTTTTTAATGCTATAAAATAAGTATAATCTTAGAATCGTATACATTTTTTTTGTAGAAAATAGTTTATTGCTTAAAATTTGAATACTTGAAAAAAAGGTGTCCATTTCGGTCAGTTTAATAATTAGTTCCTCATACTACAACTATATGCATATGGCATATCTTATAAATTTATCTTTGAAGCATTATACATATATGTATGTGTTTATAACAGCGAACTAGTATGTTTTTAACTAGGTGTATTTTCTTTGTTGGTTATTTTTTATATTTGACAAATACAATTTATTTTCAGCGGTTTGTGATTCACAATACCCTGTCCAAGTCGATTGAAAGCTATTATCAGGAATCTGGAAGGGCGGGAAGAGACAATCTCCCTTCAGAATGTGTTGCTTTGTATCAGAAAAAGGATTTTAGCAGGATCGTCTGCATGTTACGAGGCGGAGGTAGTAGAAAAGAGAGTTTTAAGCCAGCAATGGAACAAGCTCGTAAAATGCAACAGTATTGTGAAAACAAGGTAATTAAGCATATACGTATTCTTGCAGAATTTCATGTGCTTTCGCAGTTTAATTATATGCGCTTTAGGGGTGTTCAAAAACCGTTAAAATCAACTAGACCAGTTCAAATTGGCCAGTTTAGGGTTTGGAAAACCGAGTTGAACCCAGCCCGTTTGGCTTGCCTTTATCAAAATCTGTATTTACCGGTTTGGCCTAGAAATTCTGTTAAAATCTAATTAGAATAACGCGTCTGTGAAATTTGCAGACAAAATGCCGTAGACAGATGTTACTGGAGCACTTTGGGGAATCATTTAACGCGCGAGTGTGCAAAAATGGATCTAATCCATGTGATAACTGTCTCAAATCGACTTCGTGATCAGTTCATGCACATATTACAGATACCGATGGAGGTTAAGATTCTTTTTTTGTCTAGTCAACCTTAATATCGTCATCATCAACCACATCATCTAACTTTTATGAACATTTGTAATGATGTAACTGTTGGGAATCATGGTATTGTATACGCAGCGGAAGCGGTTTATATATTTATCAAAAACGGATTATATATACTATATATATAATGGCCGATTAATATGTATAAATATATATTTAATTTTATTAATCCGATTAATAAAATATTCCCAATCAGGATCTCAGTTAAACGCGTATAAACAAATAAATAATAAAACAACCATAGGGGGTTTAGTAATCAACCTTTGACGACTACATCGGAATTGTAACACGCGTTACAACGAATCCTCGCTAGTAGGAAGTTCACACCGAGCACGAACCAACCGGGAAACAACACTTGCAAGAGGAAGGCGTCGGTTGATGGTGGTTCTTGGCCGGCCGAACCAAAACAAAAGGCGGCAGCCTTCTTTTCTTTGGTGGCGGCCGCAAGAAGCCAAGAAGAGGAGGCAAGGGTTTATTGTTTTATCAAAAGTGTGCATTAGGGTTTACTCCTTAACCCTCCTTTTATAAGATAACAACTTGCAATAAACCCCCTTGCTAAATATCTTAATACTCCTTAATATTAATCTTATTAATATTAAGTCCCTCAAGATACTCCTTAATATTAATCTTATTAATATTAAATCCCTCAAGACTAAAACAATTATTATTTCATAAATAATAATCCACCAACACGTGAACTTATCTGATTCGTGTACCAACGTGTAACTCTTCGGATCGTACCGGGTCGGGTTACGTTGATCTCGACTTTTAATTACATCGGACATCCTATACCAAAATTGTTTTGAAACCCTTTTGACTAGTTCGTTTCGTTTCTGGCTAAAACGAAACGGGCGACCTATTAGGGGCTCGATTCGTTTAATTTTATCATTATGTTTTGTGGTTGTGGTTTATTTATTGTAAATAATTTAGATAGCCCAAAATAAATAAAATTTTCACAATCATGACAACGGTTTTATTAAAACAAGTTTTATAAAAACCGAAAATCATATTTAATAAAAGGACTTTTATTAATATTAAAACAAGTCCATTCGCGATAATACGACCAACGTAGTTTAAATAGGGTATTTAAAACTATACCGTGTCGAGTGTTGAAAAGACTTTCAATTATCACGAACAATATAAAATTGGATTTTATAAGCTATTGTGTGACTCACATCATGCTAACGAGTCATCATATATATTTATGGTAAATATTAAAATTAAATCCCAATTTTAAATTGATGTTTCATGCCACCCTTAACGAGATAACACTCCATTCTATATCGAACCCAAATGTTAGTGCTGACCCTGCATCTGGGCGTTGATCATGAGTGAAGGTAATCATCGCGGTTCCTGTGTAACATAGGCCGGTGTTACAGTTAACAGTAAAGGACCAAACATCGCTTGTTAGACAAGTGGGCATAGTTGGGGTTAAACATACATCGCTTTTAGCGATAACCCCAAAAGGAGAGTTGTGTAATGGACACAATTAACAATCGTTGTTTACCTACCTAATCGTGCCAGTGGACAGTGCTAAGCCAGTTCATTGTGTATTGATGAATCGGGATCTAATCCTAATTAATTTTGCTTTTTGGGTCATAAAATAATTAGGATACTTAAAACATGAAATACTAATACATTAATTTTGAACTTTGTAGATGTCAACTGAAAACAATTCCACCTCCCATTTCTCTCTCAAGTCCATCTTAGAGAAGGACAAACTGAACCACTCCAACTTCATGGACTGGCACCGCAACTTGAAAATTGTTCTCAAAGCGGAGAACAACTTGTATGTTCTTGAAGAACCAGTCCCTGATGAACCCATAAATCCCAAGAGTTAGCTTTATAAAGCCTGGGCTAAGCATTTTGATGACTCTTTGAAAGTCTCATGTCTGATGCTGGCTTCCATGATCCCTGAACTTCAAAGGACCATGGAGGACAAGAATGCATACGACATGAATCAGCATCTGATGGAAATGTTCCAACAAAATGCTCGCCATGAGAGGTTTGATGTGATGCGATCACTTATAACCACTCGTATGCAAGAGGGTTCACCAGTTGGCACTCATGTGCTAAAAAAGAAGGCATATGTTGATCACTTGGCTCGTCTGGAATCCCCCTTGAGCAATGAGTTAGCTGCGGATATCATCCTGAACTCATTGCCCAAGTCATATGACCAGTTCATTATGAACTATAATATGAATGGAATGGAGAAGACACTTGCAGAACTGCATCAGATGCTCAAAACTGCCGAGGTAAATGTAACATCGCAAAATTTTCCCCAAAATTTTAATACATAAAAAGCCCTTATATATATATATATATATATATATATATATATATATATATATATTTATTACACCTTTATCATTAATATTATACAAATATGCCTAAGACTTTATTTATCCTAACTCACAACTTATATACATACATAAATGTATATAAATAATAATAATAATACTAATATGACTTTAAATTCTTTTTTTTTCACATACAAGATTTTTTTTTTTTTTTTAAATAAAGCCTTTAGTCAAATAGTCAATTCACCATATGGTGTTGACCAATTTTAATGGCTAATTGAATCCAAAACTAGTATAAAAACCCACCTATGACCCATTATACTTTGCACCTCTAAATCGATTGTTTCAATCCGATTAAACTTTCCCTCATACCCTTCTTCTATAGTCTATTACTTCTACAATTGAAGCTTTGATTATAAGCTCTTGTAATTGACGAATTGGAAGCTTGATATTCTTTCTTTTTCGACTAGCTACGTTGTTGAGTCTTTGGGATTCGCCTCGCATACATTCACAGCACTTAGAGGATAATTCACCTTAGCCAATGTGAGTTTACATAGCCCCTTTACTCTATTTTCACTATTTTTGGGGTGAAACATGTTTAAACATTTTATACTATCATTTACTCATATTTACTTGTGATTCAATTACAACATCATTCTATCATTTGACTGTAACAAAAAGACACAGTACAATCATTACAATGATCAAGCCGCCTGTTTAGATTATAGCGCTATAGGTCTGACAAACCCATCCCCCCGCATAAATTCAGGGATGATCGATAACAGTAACAACATTTAACTAACTTGCGAGTTAGTCATCAGTCGACACAAGATTTGGTTGTACAAAGACGCATTGTTACATGTCGGAATCATACTCTATCATCATACAACTGTGATTGTTGTACAAACTATTGTTATCAATTATATTCAAAAACCTATGTATTCTCACCAACTTTTGTTGACCCAAAATATTTTCAAACTTAACATGTTTCAGGTTCTACTTGCTTGAAGATTTGAATTAATGCTTGAAGATGTGTGCATAGTATTATTCATTTTGATGTACGAATTCTTGTAGAACAATTGTATGTAATTTATTTAAATCATTTAATGAAATTTATTATTCACCATGAGCTACTGAACAATCATCAATACGTGACATCCCGATGTTTCCGCCATCGGTTGGGGTGTTACAGATTGGTATCAGAGCCATGGTTATAGGGAATTAGGTTATTAGAAAAAAAAAATAATCTAGTCTATAACCATAGGATTTTAATCAGTACTTGCTCCTTTTACTTGCAACCTTACTTGTTTATATTCTCTATCCTACTTCTTATCCTTACTTTAGTCCCTACAAGAAGAGTGCTCTCCATCACAAGATCTACTCTTAGACTAATAGGACAAATCCTCAGGTTTAGCCTGAACCACCTTGAAGATCTCGTCGAAGTTCTAGATTTTAATAACGAACACGTGCAATCTGGAAGGGTGAACGCCTGTATTCTGAGTTTTCTGTCTAGGACTGGCATTGCGCATAAATCCCATTCAGACGAGGGACCCGGATGCCTACCTGGGAATTCTCGGGATGAGTGTTCACTTATAGGCTAAAGCATGTCTTCACTATGTTATTAGAATTTAGAAGCTTTGATATGTCAATGTTTTCGTTTATTCGTTCTAATTAATGAATAAATGATTACACTCACTTCCCTTAAAACTAAGCTCTAAATTCCTAAAATTTTACAGCCTAAATCAATCTCATTTCATAACCATCTATGGATTTCACAATCACACTTCACCTTACCATCTTAGCCACTTTTTAAATATTCAACACCCTACCCAAATCATATTATTTCATTTCTCCACATGTTACTTATTTTAAAAAAAAAAACTATAACCTCATACCTTAGCACAAACTAAAGATTTCTAAATCCTGTTATATTTTCATTACCTAGTAACTTTACAAAGTACATTTTTTTTTTGTCAAAAGATGTCCTCGAACTTAAATTCAATTGTTTATTTATTGACGTAACAAACAATTTTCTATATAATACTTTAAACTATTAAAAATCACTTAATAGAACCTTGATCTTCAAAACCTAATGTCATGTTTGAAATCTCTAACTAACGGGAATATTTTAACCAAAACCCACTTAGCTTGTACTATTGAACAACTTTTGCTTTATGTATAAAACCAATTTTGAAAATAAGATTTTTTTATCCATAGGAATAATATCTAGTCTCTAAATTCTCCATCGACACTCACTCACTTTCAACTTGTTCAAATTTTTACAATATTTGGCATATACCACAATCATGTTGTCTTATACACTTGATTATAACCTTTGATCCAAACCCCAAAATTTACACTGCTACATAATCTCCTTACTATAAAATAAACTCTTTATCAACTATCTTCACATTCACTATCTCTCACAACCTTGATTCTGCTTCAAGATTTTTCATCATCCTCTCAAGAACTAAATTCATATCCTTCACCTTCTCAAACATGAACTAGTTACCCATGATAACCAAACTATTGAAACTTGGTTGTGTGTTGCATCAAACTTAATCCTTAGTTATACATGAGGATTCGATTATCTACCATATTTAAACATTTGATACTAGAAATCATGGAATATAAACTATTTGCTATAGACACACCTAGAGTCATTAACCTTGTCTAGGACAACACTATTACAACTCGCATGCTATGCTTGATACTTGATTGTTTATATGTACATATTATCAATTTGCAATTTATGTGTGAAATAATTGGTACACTTAATCAAAACAACTGGTAAAGGATGAAGTACTTGCTCAACAGTTAGTTGAGTACCAAATAACCTACTCAACGATTGGTAGAGGTCATCATGCCTGCTCAACAGTCGGTAGAGGCCCTACAACCTGCTCAACGACTGGTAGAGGCTATCGCACCTGCTCAACAATCGGTAGAGGTTCTTACTCACTGACTGGTAGAAGTCTTTTTCCTACTCAACAGTTGGACTCATTTTTGGATACATTGTAAATGATTCAATCACAAGGTTATTTTGCATTACTTACATGTGTGTTTAGAGTCATAGAAGGACACAAAACCCTAATGTAAGGTAAATTGGTGATTGCGGTCCGGAACGTAATCATGAATTTACAGGTACGTTAAGGTAGTGTGAAATTCTAATAAGGTTTTAGTAGTTCATTTGGTTTTCATATAGCCAATCAATTCATGCATTTCTTATAAGATTCCTAAAACATAAGTTTAGTATTTTGCTAGATTCTTATGCTTCTTGCTACTTCAGACGAACCTAATCCAATCCTTAAAACTCACATCTCAAAACTCTTATCCAAATTATTCGAAACAAATTATTCTATTACCTATAAATTTATGTCATGCCTTAACTAGAAACTTCCCAAACCACCCTTGTCCTAATTTCTACCCAATCACCTTCAACCCTGTGTTTTCAATAAACTTCGGGACGAAGTTTCCAAAAGTAGGGGAGATTGTAACATCGCAAAATTTTCCCCAAAATTTTAATACATAAAAAGCCCTTATATATATATATATATATATTTTATTACACCTTTATCATCAATATTATACAAATGTGCCTAAGACTTTATTTATCCTAACTCACAACTTATATACATACATAAATGTATATAAATAATAATAATAATAATATGATTCTAAATTCTTTTTTTTTTTACATACAAGATTTTTTTTTTAAATAAAGCCTTGAGTCAAATAGTCAAAGTCCTAGTCAAAGTCTTAGTCAAACAGTCAAAGTCTTAGTCAAATAGGCAATTCACCATAAAACCTTACTTTATGGTGTTGACCAATTTTAATGGCTAATTGAATCCAAAACTAGTATAAAAAACCACCTATGACCCATTATACTTTGCACCTCTAAATCGATTGTTTCAATCCGATTAAACTTTCCCTCATACCCTTCTTCTATAGTCTATTACTTCTACAATTGAAGCTTTGATTATAAGCTCATGTAATTGGCGAATTGGAAGCTTGATATTCTTTCTTTTTCGACTAGCTACGTTGTTGAGTCTTTGGGATTCGCCTCGCATACATTCACAACACTTAGAGGATAATTCACCTTAGGCAATGTGAGTTTACATAGCCCCTTTACTCTATTTTCACTATTTTTGGGGTGAAACATGTTTAAACATTTTATACTATCATTTACTCATATTTACTTGTGATTCAATTACAACATCATTCTATCATTTGACTGTAAAAAAAAGACACAGTACAATCATTAACAATGATCAAGCCGCCTGTTTAGATTATAGCGCTATAGGTCTGACAAACACATCCCCCCGCATAAATTCAGGGATGATCGATAACGGTAACAACATTTAACTAACTTGCGAGTTAGTCATCAGTCGACACAAGGTTTGGTTGTACAAAGACGCATTGTTACATGTCGGAATCATACTCTATCATCATACAACTGTGATTGTTGTACAAACTATTGTTATCAATTATATTCAAAAACCTATGTATTCTCACCAACTTTTGTTGACCCAAAATATTTTCAAACTTAACATGTTTCAGGTTCTACTTGCTTGAAGATTTGAATTAATGCTTGAAGATGTGTGCATACTATTATTCATTTTGATGTACGAATTCTTGTAAAACAATTGTATGTAATTTATTTAAATCATTTAATGAAATTTATTATTCACCATGAGCTACTGAACAATCATCAATACGTGACATCCCGATGTTTCCGCCATCGGTTGGGGTGTTACAGTAAACATACTAGCAAAACTGCACCAGTGCTAATGATCAGGGAGGGTCAGATTAAGAAACCTAAAACCAAGAAAAAGGGCTATCAAGGCAAAGGGAAGGGAAAGGGCAAGGTGTTGCCAACAAGAAACCTTTGAAAGATGCCAAATGTTTTCATTGTGATGAAACTGGGCACTGGAAAAGGAACTGTGCTAAGTATTTAGCTGAACTGAAGCAAGCCAAGGCTTCTGGAGGAGAGTCCTCAGGTATATATGTTATTGAAATCTTTGTTTTTTCTGGCAAAACATGGGTGTTTGACACAGGATGTGGTTTCCACATTTGTAAAGTTTTGCAGGGACTAAGAAAGATTAGAAAGCTGAAACAAGGTGACTTGGAGGTCCATGTTGGCAATGGACAAAGAGTTGCAGTGAAGGCAATAGGAGAATATGTTCTTTTACTACCTTCTGGTTTAGAACTTGTTTTGAACAATGTTTATTACATTCCTAGTGTGACTAGAAATATTGTTTCATTTCATGCTTTGCGTAGACAAGGTTTTGATTATCGTTTTAATGGTGAATTTATTTCTGCTTATTTTAACGATGTATTTTACTTTGATGCAAAACCTAACAATTGGATCTATGAGATAGAAATCCAAAACGATAACATATTATGCAGTATCTCCCATAAACGTAATAAGTTGGACTTTAGTGATACGTATATGTGGCATTGTAGACTTGGTCACATAAGTGAGAATCGTGTTAAACAACTCAAAACCGCAGGAATCCTGGATTCCAAAGGTTCGGAGTCGTTTGGAAAATGCGAATCATGCTTAAGTGGAAAGTTAACAAAAGCAACTTTTTCAAATATTGGAGAAAGAGCTAATGATCTGTTAGGACTTGTACATACAAATGTATGTGGTCCATTCAGAACAATGTCAAGACATGGAGAAAGATACTTTGTTACATTTACTGACGATTTTAGTAGATATGGTTATGTTTATCTTATGAAGCATAAACATGAAACTCTTGAAAAGTTCAAGGAATACCAAAACGAAGTAGAAAATCAGCTAAATAGAACTAATAAAATGCTTCGATCAGATCGAGGCGGTGAATATCTTAGTCAGGAATTCATCGACCATCTAAAGGATTGTGGAATAGTTTCACAACTCACTCCACCTGGAACACCGCAACATAATGGTGTGTCTGAGCGGAGAAATCGAACTCTTTTAGATATGATTCGATCAATGATGTGTCGAACAAACCTTCCAAAATCCTTTTGGAGTTATGCTTTGGAGACCGCCGCAAGACTTGTGAATATAGCTCCAACGAAAAAGGTTACTAAAACGCCTTATGACATATGGCATGGAAAGAAACCTCATGTATCCTACCTTAAAGTCTGGGGATGTAATGCTTATGTCACTCTAGAATCTTCGGATAAACTAGATCCCAGAGGCGAAAAAGTGGTTTTCGTTTGATACGGTAAGAAGATCGGTTACCTGTTCTACCACCCCACTGAAAATAAGATTTTCACCAAACGCAGAGGCACTTTTTTAGAGGAAGAGCTTCTGGCGCGAGGGATTGGAGATAACTATGTGGATCTTGAAGAAATTCGAGAATCACAAGTGACTGAACCAGTTGTTCAGACAGAACCAGATGTAACTGATCCAGTTGTTGAAGTTGAGCCTGAGAGGACTCAAGAAACAACAGAAACACCAAGTATTCGGAAAAGTATTAGGGATCGTCGTGCATCGGTAAGGTATGACGATATCTTCATGGTTGATGAAGCTGAGCCTACTACTTACAAAGCTGCAATCTTGGATTCAGAATCCAAGAAATGGTAAGAAGCCATGAATGCAGAGATGCAATCCATGTATGATAACCAAGTCTGGGATTTGGTTGATCTTCCTACCGAATGTCGGACTGTGGGAAACAAATGGATCTTCAAGAAGAAGACTGACATGGATGGGAATGTGCAAACCTACAAAGCAAGGCTTGTAGCGAAAGGTTTTACTCAGACTCAAGGAATTGACTATGAGGAAACTTTCTCGCCGGTAGCCATGCTTAAGTCTATTAGAATTCTACTTGCCATTGCTGCATATTATGACTATGAGATATGGCAGATGGATGTCAAAACCGCGTTCCTTAATGGACACTTACTGGAAGATGTCTATATGGTTCAACCTGAAGGTTTTGTCGATCCAAAGAATCCTAATAAGGTGTGCAAGCTGAATAAATCCATCTATGGATTAAAGCAAACATTTCTCAGCTGGAATCTCCGTTTTGATCAGAAAATCAAAGAGTTTGGTTTTATCAAGAACGAAGATGAACCGTGTGTTTACAAGAAGTCTAGTGGGAGCTATATTACTTTTCTTAGACTGTATGTAGATGACATACTAATAATTGGAAACAATATCCCTATGCTTAAAGATGTTAAGACCTGGTTGGGTAAATGTTTCGCAATGAAAGATCTTGGTGAAGCCGCTTATATTCTGGGAATAAAGATTTATAGAGATAGATCAAAGCGGTTATTGGGTTTGAGTCAAAGTACATATATTGATAAGGTCTTACGACGCTTCTCAATGCAAGACTCAAAAAGGGGGCTCTTACCCATGGCACATGGAACCATTCTTGATAACAAGCAGTGTGCAAATACTGAAGAGGAAAAGAAGAAAATGGAAGGTGTTCCATATGCTTCTGCGATTGGTTCCATCATGTATGCCATGTTATGTACTAGACCTGATGTCTCGTATGCTCTTAGCATGACGAGTAAATATCAACAAAATCCAGGAGAGAGTCACTGGGCTGCAGTGAAGAACATTCTTAAGTACCTGAGAAGAACTAAGGACATGTTCTTAGTATATGGAGGACCGGAGGAGGAGCTGTCAGTTAAGTGTTATACTGATGCAAGCTTCCAGACTGATCGTGATGACTTAAGATCACAAACGGGATATGTTTTCATTCTGAATGGTGGGGCTATTACTTGGAAGAGCTCTAAGCAAAGTGTGGTTGCTCAATCCACCTGTGAATCAGAATACATTGCTGCATCGGATGCTGCAAAGGAGGCTGCCTGGATGAAGAAGTTCATTACCGATCTCGATGTTGTGCCTAGCATAAAGAAACCAATCGAGATACTGTGTGACAATACTGGTGCCATTGCTCTTGCAAAGGAACCAAGGTCACATCAGACCGCAAGGCATATACTCAGAAGGTTCCACTATATTAGAGAAATAGTACACGTGGAGACGTCGTGATGAACAAAGTTCATACAGATCTAAATCTGGCTGACCCCTTTACTAAGCCTTTACCTCAAGCTAGACATGAGGAGCATGCTAGAAATATAGGGCTTAGTGTTGTTAGACAACGGGCATGATCTGTAATTAGTATTGGTGTTTTATTTTGAACTATGACAGTTATGTTGAATGTTTATTTGATTTAATGGGTTAAATGCAAATTTAATATTTATTAACTGTGTTCATTTATTCGTATGTTTAAATCCTTGAATAAGAGTATTCTAAATGTCTGTAGTCGATCAAATCACATGGGAATGAATTTGAATGTAAGACTATTGTGAATTGAGATGGTTGTATTCATGAGATGAATAGCTCAAGGGTTTGAGAATCATAATTCACAGATATTATTAGAGAATAATATTGGATGTAACTCGCTTCAAAACGATCTCCATGGATCTATGTCATGAGATGTTTTGATATTGATATGTTCAATCTGTCCTTTTTCCTAAGGCACATATTAAACTACATTGATCAATGACTATCTTTGATGTTATCTTACACTATCCTGAAACATGGGTAGGAATAAGGGTAGCGTTGGGAGAAATCCGAGATTAAGTGGGAGTTGTATGACGCTGATGGAATTCTATACTTCTATATGATTAGAAGTCTAGACATTCTGGCGCCCTCGTAAAACTCAAACTGGTATAAACGCGTGGCCACGCTCGGACTAAGGTAGTTCGTTAGACCATTTTGAATTAGAGACGAGAATAGAGAATAGTTGATCACTATATAAGAATGAATGATCCATGTCTTATGATCAACGGATGTCTATACAGAAGGGACTTATTGATATAATTATCAGGGCTATAGTATTTGGTTAAGTAAAGCGTTACTTGAACTCAAAGAACTAGTTGACGACTGTAAAGTGTCATACTGGTTTGGGTGCAATGCGATGCAGCTAGGCGTCCAACTTTGCGCACGTTGACTCATTTAATTAAAATCGTCCAAGTGGGAGATTGTTAGACATATGGTATGTCTGATGTAATTAAAAGTCAAGTTTAACGTAACCCGACCCGGTACGATTTGAAGAGTTACACGTTGGTACACGAATCAGATAAGTTCACACGTTGGTGAATTATTATTTATGAAATAATAATTGTTTTAGTCTTGAGGGACTTAATATTAATAAGATTAATATTAAGGAGTATTAAGATATTTAGCAAGGGGGTTTATTGCAAGTTGTTGTCTTATAAAAGAAGGGTTAAGGAGTAAACCCTAATGACACTTTTATAAAAAACAACTAATCCCTTGCCTCCCTCTTGTGATTAACGGCCGCCACCCAAGGAAAGAAGGCCGCCGCCTTCTTCTTCTTTTGTTCGGCCATCAACCACCACAAGCCACCACCTTCTTCTTGCAAGTGTTGCTTCCCGGTTGGTTCGTGCACGGTGTGAACTTCCTACTAGCGAGGATTCGTTGTAACCCGCGTGTTACAATTCCAGTGTAGTCGTCAAAGGTTGATCACTAAACCCCCTATGGTTGTTTTATTATTTATTTGTTTATACGCGTTTAACTGAGATCCTGATTGGGAATATTTTATTAATCGGATTAATAAAATTAAATATATATATTTATTCATATAAATCGGCTAATATTATATAATGTATATAATCGATTTTCTAATAAATATAAACCGCTTCCGCTGTGTATACGATACCATGATTCCCAACAGTTATAACATTGATAAAATGTATATGTCTCATGATAAAATGTAGGAGAGAAAGTTTACGGTAAAAAATATGTTAACATAAAAAGGATAAGAAGGATTTTGGGCTTTTGATCAAAATAAATCAATGGGTGAGATTAAAATGGGAAAAGTATACGTTGAGTTTCTAAAAGAGAAGAGGAAAGGCAAAATAGGTATAACCTATAATTGTTGAGTTCCACCCTTATTTTTTAAACGTCCATAACTATTTCATATGACATTATTTAAAAAAAAAAATACACCATAAAACAAGCATTTTATCCTCTTTCATTTGCATACTCTATTGCTATACTTTTTTTTTTTAAATTGTTGGGTTGATAACTTGCGTTTTATCATGATACAACTTGCGTTTTTTGTCAGATATAACTAGCCTCTTTTTATCAGGTATAATTTGCGTTTTATCTAATATAACTTGTGTTTAATCATGTATAACTTGCGTTTTATCATGTATAACTTGCATTTTTTTTGTCAGATATAGCTTGCGTTTTTTGTCAGATTTAACTTGTGTTTTTATGCATGTTTTTCAGGTAACTAAGCTATGGATGGAACTTGGGATACGTTTGGGCATTCATTCACTGTTATCACTATTTGTGTTTTCAAAACCTATGGTCCTATGTATGGTTTTAGACAATGTTTTTGTGATGATTGTACTCGTCGAACAAGTTCCGTACTTTTATTATTAAATAAAATGGAATGTTTGCTCAAATCTTGTGCTTGAAAACCTTTTGTGATTACATCCCGTGTTTCCGCCTAGGCGGGGTGTGACATGTGGGGTGGGTGTTGATGGTGTGTGTTTTTATAATGTGTCTGAATAGTGATGGAGGAATGGTGGGGATAAACAATGAGGAATGGTAATGATCGCTTTACAATGCCGAAAATGACTATCATCAATCTGTAGAAGCTAATTATTTGCTTAAAGATTATGCAATTAGAACACCGTGCAATGCAGGTGAACACATGGGCTTTATGATGATATCTTATTATGATATTCTTGTTGCTCGAACTGCTATGTGTGCGTGACAAAGATTTAAATCAAGGAACATTGGTTGTTTTTAGTTTAGACCCGTCGGTTTCGTGTGACGATCTACTTCAAATCTTTGGCGCGTATGGTGAGGTTAGAAAGGTAATAGTTTCCCCCCTAATATCCTTATTTACAATGCCAGTAAGAAACTAAAATTTTTTCGTCAATAAATATTTGTAAGTTTGGTACATATTATAAGCGATAACAGATAAGGGAAACGCCATAAAAAATGCACCATAAGTTTATTGAATATTATGACATTAGAGCTACAGAAGCAGCCTTGCGGGGGTCTCTCAACAGGAGTGATATAGTTGGGAGACGAATGTTGCAACCAAGTCATGAGTTCGACCAAGATGACACGCGAAGCTTTAGACTCCAAGTGGAGATTGCCAACTCCAACTCACCTCCCGCAGAATATAGGCCTTTACAAAGTTTGACAAATTCGTCTTTTTCGCTTGTTTAATGAAATTTAACGCGCATACCGCATTCGAAAATCAAGATCTTCACATTTTAGTAACATTTTAGACTAACTGAGATTCGAGTACAACCACCTTCTGTCTCAAACCTTTCTAAAAGTAGAAAAAACTAGAACAACATTAACAACTAACAAAGATTGTAGAACAAAAGAAGAAAGTGTTCCTCTCTGTTATAAAAAATGTCAAGAAATGATAATTTTTAAATATTGCAGATCAAGGTCTTCATTAATTTATTGCAGATTAAGGTCTTTATTAATTTCATTTTAGTTAATGATAGTTTGATTAGGTTATTACTTTGTTTTCTTTAAAAAAAATATTATAACAATTAAATAAAAGATCCATAACTGAACAGTTGTTAGGAATTGTTTGAGAATATATTTTCTAATCAAATGATCCATATCTGAACAGTTATTTGGAATGTTCCTGATCATTACAGAAGTGGAACGATCATCATGATGTAAAGGAATAATATCTCGAAACTTATTACGTGAAGCAAAGGATAACGAAGATGAATGTTGTATCTATCACGGAAGTACTGAATAACAGAGATAACAACTTGAGTTTCATTAGGAAAACTATTATTACATGTATTTTGTTTGGAATGTTCTTGATCATGACATAAGTCGTTTCAGCTTCACATTCTAAAGGTGTGATCAACAAGTATAACACATAGCTGGCTCTAGGGTAGAATCTAGAAAAATAAAATTTTCATTTTAATTAATGATAATTTGATTAGAGTTATTACTTTGTTTTTGTTAAAAAAATATATTACTACAATTAAATAAAAAAAACATAAAAAAAACACTTCAAAACACAAAAAAAAAAAAAAAAACCCTCCCAACACAAATCCCAACACTCCATCCACCAGATGTCCAGGTTCACCCCCTACTTCAAAACGCTTCGCTATGGCCATATCGATACGTTTAGAGTTACTTTTTTTTCAGACTTCCATGCAACCTCATAAAAACAAAAACAGGAAGACGAGAATAGATCGAGCCTTTCAACTCACGGAGAATATCACACATCAACAATGACTACTCATTATCACATGGTAATAAATTATAGCAGAAAAATATATAAAAAACAAATAACACCAATAAGGTAGCATAAAAAACAGACTATAGAGGGGAAAAAAATCCAAAGATTTAAAAAAACAAATAGCTGTCTAATGGTACAAAATTCAAACCATAGGTCCCAAAACAAGAAAAAAACTTTATAAAAAATACTAAAAAGCAAAAAACATAATAATTTGAGTTCTTTTTTCTTTCCAGTCTCCTAGGAATCTGACAAAAAGCTTCCTCCTTCTCTCTTCTATTACTCTCACTCCCCCTGTCCTCCCACGTGACTAACGTACGCCTCCTCTGACCCCCTTAACCCCCCTCTCCATTTTTTCAAATTTAATAATATTAATATTAATTTCACTCCCAATCTATCCCCCTTCAAAACACCCACAAATCTCCTTCTCCTTCTGTTCTTGCTTGAAGGTAGTTTTTGCTACTTTTTTAAAAATAATTATAGTCTGGGTTTGGTTCCATATGTGTTGAATTTATACAAAATTAGTAAATGTGTACTGTTTTTTTTTTTAATTTGAGCTTCTGGGTTGCTTCAATATATTTAAATGTATATGGGTTTTGTGTACTTTGTGCTTCTGGGTTGGTTACATAAGTCTTGATTTTGTAAGAAATCATATAAATGTGTGTATGTTTCTTCAAATTTGAGCTTCTGGGTTGTGAACTTTACTGTTTGGCTTTTTTTTTTTCTCAAATTTGTATTTTGATTTAGTTTACTTTGCCGTCCAAGACAAGAATAAACTTTTTAAAAATGTAGATGCGAATTTTACTTTTTTTTTTTTTTTTTTAATATTTTTCTACATTTAGGGTTTATTTTAATATATTTTATGGATGAGTGAATTGTGCAGGAAGATGGGTGTGATTTCAAGGAAGTTATTCCCAGCATGTGTGAACATGTGTGTTTGTTGTCCGGCTCTGCGATCGCGGTCTCGGCAACCGGTGAAGAGATATAAGAAACTGCTTGCTGAGATCTTCCCCAAATCACCTGTTAGTGTTTATATACATACTTGTTTGATTGTCTGTGAATGTATGAAACCATTTTGTTTAATTTAGTTTTCGGGAGACTGTAGCTTTATTTTGGGTGCAGGGTGATTCTCCTAATGATCGGAAGATCGCAAAGTTGTGTGAATATGCTGCAAAGAACCCTTTTCGTATCCCGAAGGTTAGTGACCGGATTTGTTTTGTATCATCTTGATTAGCCTATTAACTGTGTTTTAAAAAGCGCGCTTGAGGCGCAAGCAGATGTGAGGCCCGCTTAGGCGGAAGTCTTTGAGCTTCAAAACGTTGGAGGCCATTGGCGTACAAAAGGCGCACCTAAGGCGTAGGAAAATAAGGCTTGAGGCGCGGCTCTTGTACATTGGAGTATTTTGTGCATCAGGATGTTGTACATATAGCTTTTAGGTTGTAAATATAGATTATCAATATATTAAATCATTTATCATAGATATTTATATCTAAGTTTTAAGTAAGTGACCATAGGAACGTATGAAAAATATAAAAATATTTATATAAATACCTAAATACCTTGCACCTCGTGTACATGAAGCGGTGCACTTTTGCACTTTGTTCCTAGCGCCTCAGCTCTGGACCATATCGCCTTGGTGTGTCTCATTCTTTTTGAAACTGAGCCTGTTAATGGCAGAAATAATCAGTGTTCACGTATCATTAAAAACCTTTTGTTATATACAGATTGCAAAGTATCTTGAAGAAAGATGCTACAAAGAGTTGCGGTTAGATCATGTGCATCTGGTTACTGTTATTACAGAGGTGTATAGCAAGTTGATTTGCATGTGCAAAGAGCAAATGTAAGTTGTTTATTCTATTTTTCGTCTAATTAACTTGTATTATAAGTTGAAAGTGTTGTTAATAGTATAATTTGAAATAATGGTGATTTTTATTACTAAATGTTCAGGGCATACTTTGCGGTCAACCTGATGAATGTTTCAGTTGAACTTTTGGATGATGCAAAACGCGATACAGTCCAGATAATTGGATGTCAGACTCTTGTTAAATTTATCTATAGTCAGGTGAGCCATTTCAGTTTCTGCTTGTGGACAATGAAAGACAGATTGTAAATGTCATCGTACCATTTTGATAAGTTGAAGTTGAATAATCATAGAAGTGACAAAATGGGCCGGTCAAAGGTTACTACAGTCTGAATATAGTTTTATAATTAAAATGATTGCGAAGGTTGTATGCCTTAAAAAGACATTGGTTGCATTTCAACCCGTTTTTGATTTAATTTCTTGTCCTTACTCATTTGATTCACGTGCCGTATTCATTAGTAAATGGGTCGAAATTGGCACCTTTATTAATAATCGCAGTTGATTATTGTGGTAACGGGATTTGCTACTTTCATACGTCCTCTTATGTTAGACTTGCTGCTATATAGGTGGATGGAACTTACACATATAATCTTGAAAATCTAGTACAAAAGCTTTGCATGCTAGCCCGTAAACCTGAAGAAGAAGATGAAAAGACACAATTAAGGGCAGCAAGCTTGCAATGCCTTTCAGCCATGGTATGTCATGTGATTAACAAATGTGATATTCTCCGAACCTAAATATCCTTAAATCAGGACTGGAATGCTCTTCTCGCTGGCTCTATATAACTTTGTTTAATGTTTCTTGTAGATTTGGTTTATGACAGAGTTCTCGCACATATTTGCTGATTTTGATGAGGTTCGTCTATTTCAATCACTTTATATTTTTTTCTAGCAACTAAAATAGAATCCACACGTGGGAATGTAAGATTTTATTTTGAACTATAAAAATGCAGATTGTACATGTGATTTTGAGTAACTATGAGCCGAATACCAACGCTGGCCAAGATGATGATCGCGGGGAAGCCCATCATAATTGGGTGGATGAAGTGGTTAGATGTGAGGGGAAGGGGGCTATGAATGAAACTGATTCAAGCAACATGTCTGTAAAACCGCGAACAGAAAAGAAAGATCCTTCCCATTTGACCAGGTTAAAAATAACGATATTTTACTTCAAGACCATGTTTGGATCGATTTTATTTTATGTCATTGTTGTTTATTTGCATATGCTACAGAGAAGAGGCCGAGACACCAAAAATATGGGCTCAAATTTGCATTCAAAGAATGGTCGAACTTGCTAAGGAAAGCACAACAATGCGTAGAATACTGGACCCGATGTTTGTCTATTTTGATACTAACAAACAATGGGTTCCGTCTCATGGGTTAGGCTTGCTCGTTTTATCTGATATGGCTTACTTTGTAGAGAGCCCAGGTACGTTGGTTTATTTGCATTTACCTCAAATTTGTTTACTTATATGTTTCTTGAGTTCGATATGATTTTTCATGTTACAGAGAACAAGCAGTTGATATTGGCTTCAGTTGTTCACCATTTGGACCACAAAAACGTGGTGCATGATCCTGAATTGAAGTCGCATGTCATACAGACTACTACAGCTTTGGCTAGGCAAGTTAGGTCTGAAGTTGCACTCAAAGATATTGGATACGTCAGTGATCTCTGCAGGCATTTGAGGAAAAGCCTTCAGGCAACCGTTGAATCAGTCCGTGAAAACGAGTCATTGAATATGTTACTTCAATCTTCAATAGAAGATTGCTTACTCGAAATAGCCAAAGGGGTATGTTTATTTTCCAATAATTTGACTTGGGTCATATTACTTTCTTTACGTTATGAAGTTCTGATTTCGGTTCTTATGATATTTTTGTTAGATTGCTGATTCGCGTCCACTGTTTGATGTAATGTCAACAACGCTGGAGAATCTGCCTCCTAGCAGTATCGTTGCCCGGGCAACTACTGGATCAATGATTATTCTTGCCCACATGATTGTTGTTGCTTCGGTTTCCTCAAATGTACAACAGGTAATATAAGGTGTCTCATATATCCAATAATTTATTTTATAGTAAACAAATTCATATATTTTTTTAAATATCTGTTATGTACCAGGTGTTTCCGGAGGTTCTTCTTCTCCAGCTTATAAAGTTAATGTTGCATCCGGATGTTGAAATACGTTTGAGTGGACATCAAATTTTTTCGGTGCTTCTCATTCCAAATTCTAACCACTTGAGACATGATGCTTCTAACCAAACAAGGAGATGGAGTTCTGATAGTGCGTCCGTGTTTGCAATGGTTACATCTTTACTCAATAAGCTTCAGAGAGAAAAAGATGGATCAGGAGTCGAAAAAAGTGAGGATTCTATTCAGGTGGAAAAGGAAAGCGTCGAGGCAGAAAGGAAAAATGTTTGGGGCCACAAAAAATCCCCTAATTTTCAGAAAATAAGCTCCATTACCGCTGGCGAAATGGCCTTGTCTAATGCGGTAAGCACCTGTCCTTTTTCAGCATTTCAGCATTGGTGACCGGTTGAAATGGGTTGTCCTATAAGCATGTCGTTCTACAATTTTTAATGTAAAAAAAGTGTTTAATGCGTTTGTTGATTATAGAAGCAACATCATTACAGTGATCATCTAAGTTCTTCAATAAGAAATTAAAAATAATTTTGGAGGTCGTATCTGCAATCTGCATGCATACAAGTTAAACTTTGGGCGACCTTTAACCCATATTGAGTACTGACCCTTTCACCATTTCACTATCTGTTTATTTGACCCGTTTTAGATAAAACACAACCCGTTTTGACCCCCTATCATCAGTAAATGTGCCAAATTCGTCTTGGCTTATTAATCTTTATTGTTAGTAGAGTGATAACTTTTTTTTACTGCATCACTTGTTCTGTCCTTGAAAACTGCAACTGTTAACTTAGCACAAAATAATTTCTTCTTCTTTTTTTTTTTTTAAATTTGTGTTGTAACAGGAATCATCCGTTATGAAGTTTAATGAGGATCAAATAACTCAATTACTGTCTGCCTTCTGGATACAAGCCAATCTTTCTGATAACACTCTTCAAAACATTGAAGCTCTAGCTTATTCATTCTGCTTAACACTCATATCCTTGCGGCTTTGCGTAAGACAAACATATTTTATTTGCTTCATAATCTCATTCTTTGTTGACATGTAAATTTCATTTCACACGCTAAATTTTCATTCTTTTAACATATTGTTGCAGAATCCCAATGACAATCTTGTCGTTCGCATCTTTCAACTTCCTCTATCACTTTTGAAGACATCATTGGATCATATCAATGGTATGTGAAGTGGCATATAAATATTGAAGAAATTGTATCCATGGATTCCAGAAAACGTTCATGTTCTCAACTTGTTTTTGCTATTGGCCAGGAACATTATGTCCAGCACACCAAAGATCACTTCTTACGTTATCAACCTCAATGCTGATGTTTGCAGCCAAGATGTATCAGATTTCTGATATTGCTGATGTACTCAAGCCATTGCTTAAATCAGATGTAAGTTTGCACTCTGCACTTTAGCCGGTGCGCGTTTACAGAAATATCTGTGCTTTTGAACGTTTGATTGTAAGTTTCATCGATAATTGTTTTATTTCAGGTTGATAATTACTTGGGTATCAGTGATGACTTCCAAGTTTATGTAAAGCTTGAGGCAGATGTAAAAGAATATTCTTCTGACCGTGATAATAAAACGGCTGCTGCTTTGCTTGTTGAGTTGCAACGCAAGATGTCCAGGTCTTATACGACCATTGTTGATATTTTAGTCCAAAAATTATCTAATATGACTCAGGTACTATTTCTGATGGATCATGATTTATACATTCGTTTGTCATTATGATTGGGTTGATTTCGGATTTATACAATTTGCTCAAACTCAATACTTAACACAATTTCTTCATTAAAAATGTACAAATGGACAAGAAAGTGTTTGTGGCCAAAACTTCCTGTTTGTCTCAAACGAAAAAAAAGACTTGTTTTAGCCTGATCCCATTTTACCCGTTACCCAACTCTAGTTATTTTTTATGGTTCTTTTTTATTTTTTTATTTTTTTATTTATTGATTAATTTATGCTTTTTTGTCCGTCTACTTTTACCCAAAACTTCCTGTTTGTCTCAAACGAAAAAAAAGACTTGTTTTAGCCTGATCCCATTTTACCCGTTACCCAACTCTAGTTATTTTTTATGGTTCTTTTTTTTTTTTTATTTTTTTATTTATTGATTAATTTATGCTTTTTTGTCCGTCTACTTTTACCCAAAACTTCCTGTTTGTCTCAAACGAAAAAAAAGACTTGTTTTAGCCTGATCCCATTTTACCCGTTACCCAACTCTAGTTATTTTTTATGGTTCTTTTTTTTTTTATTTTTTTTATTTATTGATTAATTTATGCTTTTTTGTCCGTCTACTTTTACCCAAAACTTCCTGTTTGTCTCAAACGAAAAAAAAAGACTTGTTTTAGCCTGATCCCATTTTACCCGTTACCCAACTCTAGTTATTTTTTATGGTTCTTTTTTTATTTTTATTTTTTTATTTATTGATTAATTTATGCTTTTTTGTCCGTCTACTTTTACCCAAAACTTCCTGTTTGTCTCAAACGAAAAAAAAGACTTGTTTTAGCCTGATCCCATTTATGCTTTTTTGTCCGTCTACTTTTATAAGATGGAGACAGCAGAACTGCGAATTCAGTTGCTGGAAACGTTCACGCCTGATGATGCAATGTTCGGTCCTGAATCAATGCTTCATTTGGAGCAGTCTCATAGAGTTGCTCATTCAAAAGATTCCCTTTCTTTTGACACGGTAACCTGTTAAAATTCCTTATGCAATTTGTTTAGTCTATGTTTAAATATTCTTGTTTTGTTTCCGGGCTTTGTTTTATTTGCTTACGATTTTAAGGATTTGATGTTTTTTTGCAGGAATTTCCTACAAGTTCGTTAGTTGAGGATGATGCGGTCAGTGAATCATCTGTATCTGATCTCTCACGCTTCATATCTAAATCTCCTACACAAAGCTCTATGTCTCATGTTATTAGCATCCGGCAACTTCTTGAATCAGTAAGTGTCTTTCTCCCTTATCTCTAACCATATGTTAATACATCATCCAGCCCATCAAAGTAGCAAAATTTTATGTTTTTAGAAATATTTAAAAGTTGAAATTACCGTATTGCCCCATGACATTGGTTATTGGGCACATCTACATTATTGACATTCACTGTTGATTAGCGTCAAAGCAAATTTATAATGCAGATTGTTCAGTGGTGGTACACAATAGTTGTATTTGCTCACCATCGTTCCATAATCTTGCAAAATTTGAGTCATACTAACATTACGGTATTTCTTCCTACCAAGGTTTAAAAAGGCTGAAACGGGCCTCGAGGCGTTGTCCGTTGGCCTCACGAGGCGTAAGCCTCGAGGCGGACCGAGGCATAAGCCTCAAAACATTATTAAAAATAACAAAAAATATATATGTATATCATAAAAATACAATATAATATAAAACAAAACATCATGAATATTTTAAAATCTAATTTACTAATGAGACAAACATCATAAAATAGTTTTAATAGCATTTTAATCTTTAACTTAAGTTTGGTGACCAAATGTAAACTAGTGAACATTGAGGGGGTTAAATGTAAAAATACCAAAAGTTAATAAAAAACCTAATGCCACCTCTTTTTATATACGATTTTTCTCTCCTCTCCCTCTCTTCTAATCCAACCAATTGAATCGAACAATTAATCATTTTGTGGTTGTAATCACGACATAGCCTCGCCTGCCACCCTATAGATGTCATCAATTAAGTCTAATTCGAATCGAAGTAGAGGGGCAGGTGTGTTTTGGTTGGATTTTAAGGTGGGAACTCGTTCCAAGTACAATTTTTGACCCGACTTGAACCAATTTTCACCACCTAGACCCAATTTTGACTTAGGTGGTGAGGCTTAAGCCTCAACGCCTCGCCTCACAGCCTCACCGCCTTGGCAAGCCTCGGATATGCCGAGGCTTAGGTTGCAATTAACCCCGATGAGGCTAAGCCTCTAATGCTTTTTTTCATAGCCTTAGCCGAGGCGTAAGCCTTAGACAACCTTTTTAAACCATGCTTCCTACATGATGTCTGATTTTTGACATTTCTAAATGATGTATTTTTAGCTTTTTAATTTTTTTTGCTGACAATATTTCACATTCTGTTTAAAACTGGTGTGACCGTGTGAGATAAATAATTACAAGTTTAATTGTATAGAAAGATTTCAAATTAGCTGTACCTACTACCTACTTTCTCTGAAAATTAGGGGTGTTCATGGTACGGTTTTGCTGAAAAATCTTGGCCAAACTGCTAATTACGGTTCGGAAACGATAAACCAAGACGGTCGAGTTGAGTGGGTCAGCCGGACCAGCTCATTTTAGCGGTTTGGCTGTTTAACGTTTTGAACCAAATGAACCGAACTGTTTGGGTCTCAAACCAGCCAAACTGGCCGACTTGCTTCGGTTTGGCCATATTGGTGGCTAGTTGGTTTTAACGGTTTATGGTTCCCTAGTGAAATGAAAATTGAACATGTTATTGTTTTAAAACCTCCTTTTAAGTAAAATTTTCATATTTTCCCATTGTGGGACGTCTATATTTCTAAATTCCAACGGTACGTGCAACTTTGACCCTTAGGCACTAGAAGCAGCTGGTCAAGTGGCTGGAGCATCTGTCTCAACTTCTCCCCTTCCATTCAGTGCCATGGCTGGCCAGTGCGAAGCCCTTGGCACCGATTCAAGAAAAAAGCTCTCTACTTGGCTTTCACATGCAAATGGCGATACAAAGTCAGCAGATACTCACTATAGTCCGAATTCAAAAGTCATGAAAGTGAGTCTTTAGCTCTTTATAAAATTGTTTCTTGATCTTTATTTTTTTTTGGGTTTCAGAAATTTTGCTCGTTCCACAACTGCTACTAATCATTTGTGACTTGTTCTTGTATAGATACTCGGTGAAGATGAGTTGGTTCGTCCAGGAATGAACAGTATGAGGCTACCTCCTGCCAGCCCGTTTGATAACTTTCTAAAAGCGGCTAGATATGCTTAGAAAAGAGCTGCATGCAGTTATCGATATCAGAAGTTTAGATCAAATGTAAGATTTAACTTGGTTGACCTTTTAGGACTTGTATGTTTAGTTGATGTTATTAAGGTTGTAAGGAATGGTTAACTAGGGCTCATGTGAGATTTGACTCGGAATATGTGAACCCTTTTGTCTTGATTTAACTTTGGACCAGATTTGTTGAATGCCAGCCGGAAGCGCGGCAATGTGGGTGAAAAGAGGGTGGGATGCATGTCACAACCAGTTAGCTGACCTTTGGAGGGTTTAGATTTTCTATAAACTGCACTCCTTTCACCCAAGTGACCTTTTGTTGGACATGGGGTGATTCCATGTACATTGGATGAGCTTGGGACAGTATTGGTACCAACCGATACCGATCCCGAAAACTCTCAAAACCCAATACTGATACCGAAAACATACGGTACGGTAGGGTTGGCAAATCGTGTCTTAATAATAATAGGTTTAACAGGTCACTGACGACGCGAACAACATAAGTTTTAAAATTGAACACAATTTTTTAACTAATTTATATCGTACGTTTATAACACAGTTATATGTTTTATGTACAAAGAGATATAATGAATTTTATCACTCTAATTCTATTTGTTTTAAAAAAATAAATTTCGCATAGTGTACTTTTTAGCTCTGATGCATGGAAGCATCCAGAAGGCACCGTACTGTATACCGGAAACTCGCCGGAGACGGAAACCCCTACGGGGATGGTGCAAAACGTGTCTTAGCCGTTTCCAAAAATTTGGGGACGTTCATTGACCGCTTCGATAAGTTAACTGGCGTTTCTTGTACCGTTTCTAATTTTGGGGACGTGAAAATACATATTGGTAATATTTTTTCCGGTGGATGGAAGCTTGGAGTTCAGTTTTAATGGGTATCTTATTCATAGTGAAGAAGAAGAAAGTACATACATATACTTTTGTTTATTTTATATTTACTCGATCAATAGTTGTTGGGGTCCAGTTGTAGCCCACTTTATGGCTATATATACAATTTGACTTTTTTTAAAAAGAAAATAGGACCAGATAGGGCTGTAAACGAATCGAACGAACACGAATAAGGCTTTGTTTGTGTTCGTTTGTTAAGAAAATTATATGTTCACGAACAGTTCATGAACACTTACTGTTGCTACAACAAGGAAAATGACCGGTATTAGGTTAGGAGATGCTTAGGATTAAAGGTTAAGGGTATATTATGTTAAGGTTTAGGTCTTAAGGTTGGATTCAGTTAAGGTTTTGGATTTGGTTCTGAGAATGGGGGTCTTCAAGCTCCTGGAAGGGACCTGCACAAAGGTAGCAGACACCGTTAGCCTTAACGCAGGAGGGAGCCTCCTGCGTTTGGACTCCGGCGTGAGAATAAGTATGTATTCATTTGGAGTTGGGAAATAATGAAGTAGAGAGTATAAGAGTAGAGAGAAGAAGTGAGAAGTGTGTGTGTGGAATGTCTACCCAAGGGTCTCCTTATATAGGCAGTCGGATTCTGCCCAGGAGCTCCCTCAGGGTAGCTTCCCTATCATACCTGGATATGTTTTGACCCTCTTTTAGTTCCCAGCAGTGAGACTTTTCCCTTTTGGGATATTTTCAGCTTTTATCTTTTCCAATACAAGGTATGGAGCTGTGTGATGTTTTGTCCCTTGCAAAGATAATAAGCCAAAATCCCTTTTTACATTTCCATGACATTTTACTGTTTGCTTTCTGCCCTGAGGCTCCTATACGGCAGGTCAGCTGCCTTATATCAGCTCCACTAAGTCAGGCAACCTCTTAATCAAACTTATTTTGCTTATCTTTTTGACGAGAGGTCTAGACGTTGTCGTTTTAGGACACACGTCATCAGCCCCCCAGTCATAAGCATTTGTAAAGAAGTTAGAAGTGCTTGTGACTTGTTCATTGTCATATTCCCTGGTGGTAACGCTGCTCGAGCTGAGGTTAGCACCGGGTAATTTTTATAAACCCCTGGCTCCCTTACGGGAGCGTTGGTTTGTTATTTTTTCCTTCATCAAATTTCGTGCAAGCTTTTGGCCTTGCATTTGTCATGATGGTCTGATTTTTTTATTTAATATGGCTATCCACCATTACTCCCTAGGGAGCAGACGCGTGTCCCATCAGCCGTCCCAGACGACTGTTGACATGACAAGGGGCTAGGCTGACGTCATCCCCTAGGACAGCTGAATGATGGTTTCCCTTGGTAACCGTTTAATGCCATTAAATTCAAATTTTAAATCTCTTATAAAGAGATAACCCCTCTTTCTTCTCCATTTCATTCCTAAACTAGAAAACCGTCACTTTCTCTCCCACGATTATTTCTCAACCGGCGATCTTCTTTTCTTCCCTATAAATCTGGTAAGTAACTTCTCTCTTTTTTTATACCTTGCCTTTCATTATGTCGAAAACTGATCTCGCGACTCAATTTACACGGCTGTCTAAGTCCGATGTTGAGCGATTCTGTACTGAGATCGGTATTCCTTTGTCTTTTAATCCTACTGTTCCAAAGGGGAAAACCCCTGTGACCTCCGTTCCTACTGGCAAGGTGGCGGTGTACACCCGTCAGTTTGATCAGGGTAACCTTAGGTACCCCTTTTCCACCTTTTTCCTTAATGTTTTAGAATATCATCAACTTTCCCTTGATCAGTTGTGCCCATCCGGGGTTGCAAGGATTTTGCACTTCGAGATAGTGTGTCGCTGCCTTGGTCATAAGCCTTCCTTGGGCATGTACCGGCGGTTTTTCAGATTGGCTAAAAATGGGAACTGGTTTACCATTGAGAAGACTCAATGTGAACCTGCTCTCATTTCCAGTGTCATCGGGATTGTTTCCTCCTGGAAAGACAAATTCTTTTTCCTAAACTCTGACTTCCTACCTTTTAAAACTCCTCGGAGATCTTCGGATGCTCCCCTGAATGAGAAGGAGCCTGAACCTGGTACTCTCGACCAAGTGTTGTTGGAGAAGCTGCGTAGCTTTCCTACTCGTCTTCGTACCTTTCCTGAGGATTTTCTGGTGATGGTGGGCTTGAGTGCCAACTGGGATGATCTTGGGACTGACCCGGTGATATATCATGGTGGGAAGGGTAGGTGTCTCCCTGTCTCCTCTTTGGTACCCTTATCCTAGTTATGTTGTCTGACCCTTTTGTCTTTTTTGCAGAAATGAGTACTTTGGATTTTCTGGCTTTGGATGATATTGCTGACGTGAAATTCAAGGTTCGGAGTGTTGCTGAGGGTCAGAATGTTGTTGTGAAGACTGAGCATGTTCGTTTCAAGGGAGTGTACACAAGTGTGATCACATCGTCTGTTGCTGCTACAGAGCCTTCTGTGGAGAGGTCTGTTACTGCCCGTCGCTCCAGCAAGCGACTTCAGACTGCTTCTTCGGGTCAGGGGGTTTCTTCTGTTGTGCCCTTGGTCTTAGGAGATGAAGATGAAGATTCTTCTCTGATTTCTTCAGCGTTGGGGTATACCCCTGCCCTTGGGAAGGGCAAGCTGACATTATCCTCCCCGAAGAAAGACGATGTTGTTTTCAAGAAGCCAAAGGACGTTGCTGCCCCAGGTCCAAGTTCAAAGTTATTGCCAGTCGAAGGAGGTGAAAGTTCTAAAGCTGCCGTTGAAGATGTTTCTGATGCTCCTGCCCAGCAGGAGCCTGGTGAAGGAGTGTTTGTGCCAGATTGGGAGATTAAGCCTACTGATTTGTTGAAGAAAGCTTCCGTGTGCCGTGATCTGATAGACCATTGTGTTCCAGATGCTGAGAGAGAGCTTCACAAGGAATG